>JBBMOI010000003.1:725000-835000 GCA_038088405.1 Porites divaricata
TTTTAACTTTCATTCAAAATATATGGGTGAGATTTTTGTTTTCTTTATGCTTATGTAAACACTTGCATTGTCATAGCGGTCACAAAGCAAGCTCTGCACGAAGCGCACCGAGAAATTCCGGATTGTGCATCACTTGTGCTACCGGAGTGCTACCTGAGAGTTGCCGGAGGGAAGCGCTAAAAGTACAAATTTGAATCACGTACACAAACTTTCGTTATTTTTATGTTACTATGACTATGGATAATAGAAAGGCTGGATGTCTTTCTATTATCCATGCTATGACTATTACTGGTTTGTGCGTGCAAGGCCGCCATGTTAGTTGACAAGGACAAAAGTGACTCCCTCCCCTCCCCGATATCATTCAGGTCAAAAAAAGAGAAAACAGCATGTCAACCAACATGGCCGCCTTGTCACGTGGTTGCAAACAGACTATTGTAACGTTTCCGGCGGTTGGTCGAGGTGGTCCACCATTTTGATCCGTTCAACCTGAGACGTATCATCACAAAAACGTTTTTTTCATTTAGCGTTTGTTTTATTTGAATTATCAGATTATTGTGATGTCAATAAAAGTTTAGTTTAGTTTAGCTTGGACTTGATTACTTGGTTATTCCCCTAGTGTTTATCACAGAGAGCAAAATTCGCCATTAAAAGAGCTCATGAATGATTAGTTGCTCAAAATGTGTTGCATTCCTAGGTATGATAATCTCACAAACATTACAGTACACTAAACCATCTTCGAAACGAATAATTTACAAACAATTCATAATATATTTCATCCATATTTGTCAGGTGCTGTACTCTGGCGTGACATACTTTATCGCATGACTGACATGTCACACTCCGAACTAGCAGCCATTTGACTCACTCTCTGCATTTGACTTTAATATAAATGTTATGGATAATGATACGAAAGCTCAGCGTAAAATTAAAATATTCCTGTGTGGGGAATAAGATCTGAGAAAAAAAATCACTACACAAAATTTAAGTTAAAAAAGACTCAATGAGAATGGGAGTGACTGCAGACCATTTGGGGTTACAGCGGTTGCAGCCCGTGAATAGCGGGCGCGGCGCCATTTTTTCGCGCGTTAAACAACCCTACGAAGGGTCTACGAAGAGATCTTTTCCTCGAACGGAGAGGTAAGCTTAGTTCCGGCCTTTTTGGCTTTATTGTGTTATGATCAAGGGATTCTGTTAACTCAAGAGGTGTTTTTGCGTCGTTATTGACGCTTGCTTTTGAAAATCTCTAGCACATTCGCTCGGATCATTGTGTATTCGTTGACATGTAAACTGCATGCATTCATCGCGTGGGTTCACTTTCGTTTTCTTGTTAAGAAACCATTAAGCTATGAACTGGCATAGTACATCCTTAAATACTTTAACTGCTGTGAATCAACTCCCTCCCTTCTTCTCGTAGAAGATCGCGTGATTAGTTTGGTACTTTTTGAAATAATCACAACCTGACTTTGACTGACTTCGATTAATCGGTTTTACGTAAGGTTTCATGGTCGAGGCCGAGCTTAGCTGGGTTTACAAGTTATTTGTTGGCAAAGCTTTACGAAAGGGTCCATTTTAGTTGTGACTTAAACATTCCGATCGTTAAATAGTTCCCTGTAGTATTAGTGGCTCCTTTTTTCCAGTTGCATCTTTCCAACGAAGATGTCAAACGCCAAAGAAACCAGGTTTTGTGGGAGAAGAATTGTTGAGAAAATAATGTATTTTTTTATCAACAGCTTGATTTGATATCACTGATTTTGTCCCACATACCCGCAGCTGTATCTGTAAACAGTGGCCCATTGTTTGCTTTTATAGTTGCATAAATTAATAAATTAACATAATTGATTACAGCCCCTATAATTTTATATAATTCCATAATACTATCTTTGTTTAACAAATAGATTCCATGTTGCTGAGCGTCTGTTCAGTAATAGATCATAGATGACGTCAAAATGTGGTAAAAACAAAGAAGTGGCACACAAGCTGCAGTCGAATGTGTCACTGATGTTTTTACCACATTTTGATGTGTTCTGTGATCTATTGCTGAACAGACCCACAGCAACATGGAATCTTTTTGTTTTATACAATGATCAAAAAAGGGGTTAAAACCAATACACATAAGCTTACCTGCTTTGTAGGCTTGACTGTTTTAGGATTTGTGCTAGGTTAGGTTTTTTTAAAGTTGCAAACACTACTTTTCATCTCGGCTTCTTCTTGTCTTTTTTATCTCACTTGTATACAGTTTATTTGAAAAGTTTTCTCGACATCCTCACTTGCTCAAAGCAGAATGAAAGAGGATTGTGAAAATCATAAGTGATAGGCTCATCGACTTTCGGACAAATCGATCGCAATTCTCAACAGGTCAGCTCGTGTTTTTCTGGGAATGACTTTTAGCCCATCCATTTAAAACAATTTCTTTATGTCGAACATGTATCTCAATTTGCTGACTTGATAGCAGATTAGTCTGATAAAAGCTTAAGCTATTCGAGAACGAACTGCGCTTCTTGAGAAACAAGCGCAGAAATTCCATACTGATGATGCTTCAATACCTAGATCTGGGTAGTGCTCTGATTGTTTGAAGCAAATTTCCTACAGGGCTCGACCAATCAGAAACACTACCCAAATCACCAGTATGGAATTTCTGTGCTCATTTCTAAGACATCATTTTGTGGCTGTTTTCTCAGGCAGTGGTTTGAAGCAAGTGCAAAACTGTTGAAAGGTTTTGAAAACAATGGATTTTCATGGTCAACGTCGTTACCATCCTTACGCCCCTCCTGTAGATGCACATCATGGGAGAAACCAACCGTTCCCAAATGGACAAACTGGGGCATGGAATGGTCGGTATTCAAGGGTACACAGAGGATTAGGATCTCAACGTTCACTAAGCAGAGGCATGTTCCATCACCCACCAGAGCATAGTTCAGTCAGTACTAATAAAACACCCTTTTATCCAAGATACCCAGGGCCACAGCCAAGACTTTCATGGTTCCAAGGTAGATCAATGCATTTTGGGGTACCACGCCCACCAACCAACTATTACTCTGAACAAAGAGAGAGAAATTTTAGATGGCCCTCTTATAGAGCAGCAAGATATGGGCCCTACCCCAGGCTGCACCCCAAGCATATGGGAACAGCCAGTTCCTGCTCCACAGGTCTTGTATGAACATATAGTGATGGCAGGGCAGAAGGGCACAGACACCTCAATTATTTTCATGTTTATCATATATTTTGTTTAGTTTTGTTTTCACCATTCTTATCATTGCAATTATTTTTTAATTGGTTAATTTTAGAACTCCACATTCCTCTCTTGATTATGTTTCTTGAGTTACAGGTATTTGCACCTAATTGGACTTTGATCACTGCACAAAAAGTGCATGTAAATAATAATGGAACCAGTACTATGTTTAGATTTTAGTCTTTGTTATGTTGTGTTGAGACTGTGCCTTTTTAGCCCTGTCATTATGTTGAAATTATTATTGCAAGATTGTGTTTATTACACAGTTATGAAGATAGGAGGACAATTCTTCCACAATTGGAGCACAGGCAGCCCAGTATAAAGTAATGTGTGTCGTAAATAAATCTTGTGGAATTCTTTCAGTGTTGCATCCTTTGTAATGTATGTGTAATGTAATAGTGTCATAATGTTTGTATGAGACACAGGCAGCATAGTATGTTGGGGTAATGTTAATTTTAATTCTGGTGAAGTACTAACATTTTAATTCAGTATAATTACACTGTATTGTACTGAATATAGTTGTAAAGTGATACAGACTGTAGTTTATAACTAGAACAAAAGTCAAACCAGTGATAAACTAATTTTGTCTTGTCTTATACCCTTTACGGCAAGTTTTAGTTATGGAAAATTACAGGACCATTATAATTTAATGTAATAATCTTAATTTATTAATTTAGACTTATTTTCTCCATAAAATTGAGCAAAAACAGATGTCCTGAAGTAAATTGAAACAGCCACTATTAAAAACAAATAAATATTTAAAAATTAATTTGTAAGTAGACTGATTGAACTGGATTAAGTCTTGAACATTTGTTGCTACTCAGAGCTTCATGCTTCTTGCAAAGAAACCATCAGGCAACTACCCAAAGCAAGGGTTACAATCAAAGATATATAGAAAACAGAGCAATAAATACTAGGTGTGGCACACCGCGTATGTTGCATGGCACGCCATACCATTAATTAAGTGATGCTTACAAAATATAATAATCAAATTAGGGCAGTTTTTAGTAGAAATTTCCTTGAGATGCTGCAACCTTAGATTAGTTCATTTCTATTGTTCAGGGTAGACACTTCTGGTTTGCAAATTATAAAGTATTCCTCCCACAAGCACAAATTAAATTTCTTGGAGAATTTTGAATACGATTTTGCCTACTTCACTTTTGGCCATTTGATGGTATATTTCGTGTTCTTATCTTTCAAGCTCCAAATGTATTTGCTAAGTTCTGTTGCATGCTTGTAACATTCTTTCTTGAATGAGCATATTTGGTTTCCGTATCTAAGTTTAAATGTCGTTTCACATTGTCCGATGTTCATGTATGTTTTCTTGGCAGTTGGTGTGGATAGAACCGGAATTTCAGACGATTACTTTGAGTTATTTTGTCCTCTCAACTTTGTCTAAATAGACCAGTCATTAATGCTGTCCATTGATGTCACTACCCGAAAACTGAGTGGTGATTTGGACTGGTTGATTGTCCAAACATTCACATAATTCCGTGTACTTATGAGAAGTTTTAGCGGGATTGGTGTTTGATATTCATGCCCAGTGCATCACATGCCTGGCATGCTTGTGTGGAGTTCAAAAATTTTGACAATCTTTATCTTAAACAGCAAAATTGCCCTTGTCTTTGAAACTGTGAATAAATTTATCGTTCAATTGAACTACGAATGAAGAATGATTGCGGAGAGTCAGTAGGTTTTTCATTTAGAGCCGCTTTGCAGTGATCTCCCTAAATTTTAGATCAGCAGGTAAGGGACCATTCATGGCCAGAAAGGCCAAAGATATTCGCCAGAATTGCCCTTTTCTGTGGGGGGTAGTGGGGTAGTGGAGTGAGGGACATGGCCCCTGCCTTGCTGGGAAATTAATCTAGGAACTAAGTTCTCTGAAATTGTAAGATTATTCGTTGTAAGACCTATTTTACGCAAATCGGTCGTTGTTATCTTAAGACAACTTTTTTTGAAACATTTGATTCCAATAATTTTACTCTGTCTTCAATGTTTTCTCTCCAAAATGCATGGCCCATAAAAAGGAAGACTGTGTATACTTTTAGTATTTTTCCATATATCTTTTTCCATTTTTCTTGTGAGACTCAGATCGGATCACTACTCCCTTTTTCTTAAAATCTACTTTTTTTAATTTTAGTAAACCTTCAAGCAGTTGCAGGCAGTAAGAAGTGTTGCTTCAGGTGGTAAATTTTACCGGTTACTCCCCTATAAGGAGAACACTATTATTGGTTGTATTTTTGTACAAAAGAGAGCAAAAACACACCAAATTTCAAGTGATGTTGTCTGTTGTTGTAAATGCTGTTATTCAAATTGTAAAAAAGTATTTAAAATTTGAATAATAACAATGTAATGAAGCAAATAAGAATAAAAAAAATTTAATAAATAATATTTTAGTAGGTTTGAATGTTCAGATTTTGATAATTGTTGTCATGAAGATACAATTATTGCACTTTAGGAGAATATCTGGTAGTTAAAATAAATAAATAAATTAGTAAATGATTAAAATACTAGTTATTCTTCAAAGTCCTAGATAAGCTTAGGAAACAACCGTAAAAGTTGTGTATTTTTTGGATAATTATTTGGGCTGTCCCTAAGGGCTGAATCTTGGGATATATTTTCCCCTGGCTACGGTCACGATGACCCTGGCTACTTTCATAGGAAAGAAGAGAAAAAGATAACTAAAAGAACTTACCAGCTTTTCTATTGCTGGTCTACTAATTGCATACACCCAGCAATTTGAAATCTTAGTAATAGCCCTGAATTATTGTAGCTCTTCTGCATTTCTGCAGACTGTTTACTTTAACATTAATAATAATTGTTAGAGAACCCCTCAGTCTGGGCTTAAAATGATAAGCAGATTAACTTCCTTTTCACTATTGAAATCTCAAATGGCAATGAATATCCTGTCACCTTTAAATAAGAAAAAGATAAGAATTAAGATTCAAATACTTCTGGTTATTTTATCTTGCTGCTTTATAACATAAAAAATATTGCTAAGTGCATGTAACTTGGCTAGCATAGGTGGTGTAAAGTAATTAAAGTGCATGTAATGGATACTAAGGAAATACTTGTTTTATTTTCCCCATTATAATTTTTTTTGTACTTGGATCTTTATTTACGTGAAAAATTATGTATTTATATTTTGTAGGCCAGACAAATGAACAAAGAAAAACCACCTCAGAAAGTCCACACAAGGTAAAGCCAGAAATGCGTTTGATCTCTTCATGTTCTCAACAAAGAAACAATGCAGTACAAGAACAGAAAAGCTTGAACTCTTCTGTAGCTGGTGAGGCAGTATCTTTGGATAAAAAACGTGCTACCTCAGATGGCAAAACCCTCTCTGTTGCTAAGGTTGTACCGTTCAGTCATCAGCCTTCAGTAAGTGCCGTCAAATGTTCAACAAGTACTTGTTGTTCTTCAGCAACATCCACTGTTTCTTCTGCTACAAACACTCAGATCCAGCAGACAGTTGCACATGAACAGAACAGTACGCTGCCAACTTCTGTTGACATTTCGGAGTCTCAATGCCCTGCTCCAGACGGTGGCATGATGACTGTCTTTGCCCATTTTGAAGATGGTCAGGTGCATCCTATTATGAGAACAATTTGTAGCTGCCAGCTACGTAAACGAGCTTTAAAGTATGCTGATAAAGGAAAAACTAAAACTGACTCTATTATTCTTGATTCTGATGAGGAAGAAGAGAAGAATAGTGTGGCTACTGGTTCTGTTGGTGATCAAGGTATTTGTAATGCAATATTTACAGCTGTCTTAGTTGGGGCCTGATCACTACAAACTGCAGAAGAAGACTGTTAAATTCCTCTGCACCAGCAAAATAAAAGGATCTCTTGGCAACCTGCAGGTTGAGTTTTTGTATATGAACATCTTTGCAGAGTCTATTTTGAAACTGTATGTGCGGAGGCATTTAAATTAAAATAATTATTTAATAATGTGGTATGGCACCATTAAGGCATTTTCTAGTTAGCAAGACAATGTGAAGCCATTTTTGCCTATTAACCGTGTGCACTACACCGAAAGTAGTATTCAGCTCTGTAGTATTAACTTTGCAGTTTTATGCTGTAAACTCTGGAGGGCATCAAAGTTAACTTTTCTACACCGCAGCCGGGTCGCATCACAGTAGCCAAACAAGTTGTAAAATCATCCTCTTGTAGAGGAGTGCAGCTGCAGCCATGGGATTAGAGATTTGCCTAAAACACCCAATTTCCTTGACTTACAGCAATAGTTCTGATGTAAGCTGAATATGTGCTGTTTTATTGGCAGAAGCAGTGAAACGTTCAACTTCTGCAGGTGATAAATTAAGTGGCGAAGGGGAAGGCGTAAGTGCTGTTCATTTGTAGCTTCAGTGTTCACTAAACAAATGAGATCCTCTTTTAATTGCATAATAGATGATGTGAATGTACATGTACATGTAAAATCCCTATAGATGTAGATACTATACTAGATACTGGTCAAACACCTTTTTTTGTAGCCTGAATTTCATCCGATTATTTCGAGTCATTGTTACTCCCTCAGTAATGTCTGAATCGACCAGCCGTTAATGCCTTCCAGTGATGTCACTACTTCTTTGCTTTAATTCATGCAAAAAGTAAAACACGATTTTCAAGTGACAAACCGAGAAATATCATTTGGAAATGTCTGCATGATACAGAATTGCTTGTAATTCATGTTTAATGTTCAAACTATCAACTGCATGCAGTACAGCTCTCAAGTGGTTGTACAAGGTAATTCCATAATCAAATTCGGTCGCAATTACGCAATGAAATAAATACACACATGGACGGTGCACTTAGTTCAAAAACACAACGATTTGCTTTAATTGAAAACAAGCTATTTGGTCCTTAATGAAGGAAAAAAACAAGGAAACAAGAAGGAAAAGCTAACAGAATCATTACATTTGACATGAAAATAGCAAGAAGGTCGAATTATAACATTGATCTCAGAGAACTTCGCGTAAACAAAATCACTGCTGAAACCACAAATCGGTTCTAACTGAAAAATTTACCGACTCTTCGCACTGATTCTTCATTTGCAGTTCAATTTAGCATTTCAGTTTTGAAGACAAGGGCAATTTTGCTGTTTACGATAAAGATTATTGAAATGTTTAAACTCTGCATAAACATGCCAAGGCTGTGATCACCGATCGGCTGAATATCAAGCAACAATCCTGCTAAAATTTGTCATAATTATACGTTATTATGCAAATGTTTAGGCAATCAACCAATCAAAATCACTACCCAGTTTTTGGTTAGTGAGTGATGTCGCTGGACGGCATTAACGGCCAGTTGATTCAGATGTTGCTGAGAGGAAAATATGACTCAAAGCAATCGGATGAAATTCAGGCTACTTGTTTTGCAAATTTACAGGGCATTAAGGAGAATGCTATATTTTAGGAAATTGTAATTTAAGTAGTTAACATGCTCTTAATCTGTATTTTTCATTGAAAATGATAACAACTTTTATTCCATATTTTTTATTTTGTGAATTAGCAAATGATATTTTAAATTAATTTTAATATCTACTGTCTAGAAAGTTTTCAAATTTTTCAAATTCTTAATAGTAACTAAATGGGACTTATTTGTGGGTAACATGATCTGTAGCTTTTTAGTGGCTTCTTGATTTGTTTATTCCTGTTAGTCAGTACTTTGATTCAGCTTGCTAAATTCTTTTTCTCTAATGGAGAAATTTGGACTCTAAAAGATTTCTTTTAAGGTGAAACCTTGCCTCCCAATTCCTTTTGCTACCCTCCATTGTTGTTGCAGGTTTACTGATAAATAAACAACTGTATGTTATTTTCATGCCTTTAATGTTTTCTTTTTATATTACAGAATATTCAAGACACACCCAGAAAAAGTATGAATACAATTTTGAATTTTTAGTTTTGATTTCAAAAAGTACTTTAATGAGTAGCCTGTTTTATCCTTATAAATCAAAATCTTGTCGTAGAGAAACACACTGTATTACTGTCTGATCAGGATAAGATCATGTATTTTATGACAACAGTGGAACCTTTATTTCGTGGACCATCTCAAGACCAAGACAAGTCATGAAAAGTCATGATTAACATATCTCGATCTGCAATATTGAAAGCCTTAGCTACTGGTTGATTTCATTTTTGATAAATTGCATAGTTTTATTTTGGATTAGTGTATTTAAAACATTGTAAAGTGTAGTGGATATTTCAGAATGGAAAGTGTGTATACTGTCCCAAGTCAATTCCTAAAAGAACACACTGATTTTAGCTGTTTGAAATAGTGATATATTTGGGTAGAATAGCATTCTTCACAAGGGTGTTGCATAAGGCAAGATGGGATGGGCGTATAGGATTCTTAACTGTTGGAATGTTTTTAAATCATGCATGAAGAATTGATCATGCGGTGGATGCTATTCTTGTCAGAGAGATAAGCTTAGGAGAAACTGTGAAGGTTCTTCATGGACAGCTGCATTCCCTTCTTGAATGCTGGCTGATTTATTTATTTATTTTTTTATCTATGCTTTATTAAATTTTGTTAGGAGCAAAAATGAGCATAGAAAACCCAGAAAAGAGGTGAGAATTAAAAGACAAGGTACGTAAGGTTAGCAGTATGAATTTGGCATCACCCTTCATTTTATTTATTGTTATTTTGCCACATTTAAGTTAAGTACATGTACAAAATTCAGTTGGATGAGGCAAGGGAGCCCATGGAGCCAATAAGGCTTATGAAAGGACCACCTTAAAAAGAAATTATGAAATAAAATACTGGCATTGGCAAGACAATTTATAACATAGAAAATAATCATTAAATATGATAAAAATAGATAAGACTAAATGTGCAATTGCAAAAAAGAAAAAGAAAAAGTGGGAAAAGGAATCCAAACTGTGAAAAAAAAAAAGCGAAAGAAGTGAAAAAGTACACTCAAGCATTAAGGGAAGTAAAGACAGTATGCTTCAATATACCAAGAAAAATGACTTGAACTTAGAAGTGAACACAGCAATACTAGAGCCATTCTGAATTTCAGACCTAAGGAAATTAAATGTTTCTGAGCCTTGAATACAGAACAAAAATTTCCTACCATTTGTCCCGCAGTAGTGCAAATGGATGGAATTCTTACTTCTAGTGTTACATGAATGTATGTCACAGTTAAATGAAAAC
The DNA here is from genome assembly GCA_038088405.1 of Porites divaricata. Classification (NCBI taxonomy): domain Eukaryota; kingdom Metazoa; phylum Cnidaria; class Anthozoa; order Scleractinia; family Poritidae; genus Porites; species Porites divaricata. The sequence goes on from JBBMOI010000003.1 coordinate 735,381, forward strand.
ATGTCATTGAAACTGCCAGGAAGAAGGCCAGTTTTTTACCTATTTGAAGTTTTATTATTCAAAATGTAACATTCAGCAGGAAAGTTACATTTATACTACAATTTGCTAGTGTGTGACAGAGTGAATAAGCACTGCTATTTTCACTTTCAAAATGAACATAGTTTTTTGTTTGGACTATTTGTTTGTTAATAATGCCATGACGACACTCATATAACATGGTTCTTAACCATTTTGTCTTATTAATTGTATGTATATTAATTCTCAATTTATTATAAGATACAAAGACGTTTTATATTGGTTGTAATCAAAATCCTTAATGTGATTAATTTGTGGAGAACGGCGGGTAACTCAATTAAAGGAAATACTGCTGAATGAATTGTTAGTGAAGTAGTAAAGTATAGTATATCTTTACTGTGCTCTGCTCTTCAAAGGGAGGTATTGGTCTACTGACAATGAAAGTTTTCTATTCACTACTTCAACAAACTATCTTAAATATGAACAGAAACAACAAAATTATACAATAAATTATACATTATTACGATAATAATTATACTATTAATTAGATTTTTGGTCCAAGATATGTTTTCTATTTTGAAACATTAGATGGGCATATTTGGCTATGACTTGATAAGTATTGTCATTATCTAACCTTAGTTATATCGTGATCTGTTAAGTTGAGGAAGTTTGCATCATTTTCTAAAATATGAGAATAAAGTTTCTAAGATTATTGTATTCTATACAATGCGTAAAGAAGTGATTTTTGGCTTCTATACATGATCCATCAAAGATATTAGTATATATTTGTGGTTTTGTTGTTCAGATGGGAATCCAAATAATGATTGTAGTATGTAATAATAATAATGATAATAATAATAATAATAATAATAATAATAATAATTCTGGATTACTGTTTAAATTTTTAGTGGCTTTATAAATAGTTTTTTTTTATCTGTCTATGAAAGATCCTCTCCTGATGAGAAAAGCCCACAAACTATGATAGAAATGGATGTTTCAAGTAGTGTTATATGCTCGGAATCAGTGGCAGACTCAGTAGCAAGGATTGTGGATGGCTTGCGACACAGTGTTGGCGAGGGAAACAGTAGTTGTGCCTCTTCAGATTCCCTGTCTTCATTGTCATTTGCAAATATTACAGGTATGGTAATATGTGGGGAAAACTAAAAGTAAATGTACTTTTAGTCGGAGGCTGAAAGACAAAAAGGTTGAATTACCTTTGCTGATGACAAAAACAATAAACACAAACTTTAATTGATTAACCCTTTAAGCCCCAGTATCCACATACAAATTCTCCAAACTGATCTCCATACATTAAAGAATTAGTTGAGAGAATTAATTTGTCTAAAGACCAAAGTATTTTCTCTTGGGTGATCGTTTTATTGATTCTCATAACTTATCTCTTTACAGTGTATGGATAATAATTGTAAGGAGAAGATTGATCTTGGACACTATTGGGAGTTAAAGCAGGAAAAAATTTAAAGATTTCCTCTGTCCACATTAAGTAAAAATACTTATTGACGTGGGAGAGGTATAAGAAAGGAAATTAGAAAAAGTTGAGAATTACATTACAGTAACAAACTGCAAATGCAAAGCTCTGAAAATAATGCGGTATTATTGTTCGTATCTGGTTGAGTACAGTCCAAGCTCTGTTAAATGGACAACCTCAGGAGAGTTTAAATGAGGCTTTGAAGTCAAGGTGGCGCTTAGTAAGGCTGTCTGCTTTGACTGTACATATAGTAATAGAGTTTAAATTGCTATATTGCCATTGTTGATTTATTTTTCATTTGTGGTGATTTATGGCCAAACTAATAATTTGAGTTTTTTTTAATTTACAGAGGATGCCCCACTCCTCGCTAATCCCCAGATTCTGCGACGAATTTTGGATGAATGTAATGGGATAGCTAAGTATGTGTTGGTCACTATGCATTACAATTCTGTGACCTGTGATTTTTGCAAATGAAGTGATCGTTTGGTGTTGATGGTGGTTAAAAAGTGCTTTTTCTGTAAACAATAAACATTACAAGATTTGCTCTTAAACCATAAAGTGTTCATCAAAAGATGAGAGAGAGTTATTTTATCGAAAAAAAAACTTTAATAATGGAACAGCACAATAAGTAAACTTAGAAAGCAAATAGTTGTACAGCATCAACAATAAATGCTACAATGATATATGATTCATTTCATATATCATTAACACTCATTTCTTTCACGGGAGCATATGAACCCATAATTGACCTGCACCCAACGTCAGTGGCTTCATAGCTCAGTTGGTAGAGCATCGCACCGGTATCGCGAGGTCACGGGTTCAAACCCCGTTGAAGTCCTGAATTTTTTTCAGGCTTCTTTACGCAATTGCTTAAATTGCGTTTCACTGCGACGATCATACCTTCATTTCAATAAATGCTACAGTAACAGAAGCAAAAAAACAAAACAAAAACAAAACCAAAAACGCTCAACATACTGAAATACACTAACATTAAGTTGAAAATCCGTATAAGAGATTCCATTCAAAATCCAGACATCTTTTTTCTTATCAGAACACAGTATCATTTTTGCCTAATGGTGTGCAGGGCAGGAAAACTTGGAAAGGACCGTAAATAAAGTTTCATTAAAACGAGTTTAGAGGGCTTTCTGAGACTTTGCTGAAATAATCATCATGGCTTTGAATATATCAGTCAAAGGCTTTTTATAGTAAAAAAGGACTGTCTTGCATGGATTTAGGTACAGAAATGGTACATAATTAATGTTTTTTGTGTTATTTTCATTTTACATTATGGTGTGATTCGCTTTTTCTTCCAGACCATTTAAGAAGCTAAAAGTTTCACCAATGAATTTGTACACGGCTGCTAAAGACTGCAATGTTCACAAAGTTCTTGCTTTGTTAGGTTTGTTTTCTCTCGTTTGTTATGTTACTCTGATTTTCCTTTAACCTTCAGTAATAAAAGAAAACAAGCATTTTAGTTTCGCTGATTCTTCCAGTGTAGTTAAAGCTGAACAAAAAGATAGATCGTAAGTTCAATAAGCCTATATACCTCTCTATCTCGCTATCTCTCGCTATGTCGTTACCTTCAAAGTCATTGTTCGGGGTGTAAGCCTGGAAATCATCTGCCAAGAAAATTATCAGTTTCAAGTAATTTACGTTTAAATTTGAATATTTTTTTTTTACAGTTTGATAGTTGTCAAAGGCAACTGAACTCTTTATGTGATTTAGTTTTTTGTATATTTCTACCCTCGGGTTTAAGGAAATTTATTTGTTTTGCAAGTATCATTTTGTTCTCAAACGATAAGGAGGTATTTCTTGCACTCTCGGTTAGCAGTGAGCAATAGGAAGTTAGTATTTTCACCGTTGGCAGCAAAAATTTTTCGTATGAACTGTTGAAAGTATAACGACACCCACACTCTCTTCCAATTTTATCGATCGTTTTTTTTTTCTCGTGCAAGTCAATTCTTCCTATTAAGCAACTGTTTATTTTCCCCAAGCCCTATGAATATTCTTGTATTGTTTTTCTCTGTAGTTGGAGGATGTGATCCAAACCAACAAGTTGTTAAAGCCAAAGGAAAGACAGCCATGCATGCAGCAGCTGGTGGTGGATATGTTGATATCATGGCTTGTCTGAGACTGGTAAGTATCTGACAAACTAAATAACAAAGGGCAGAGTTTTTAAAAGGCTCAAAAACTCTTCCCTGCTCTCTTCATTTTGATCATTTTGTAATTTAGCCCTTTGTTTCCCCGTTTTGGTAACTGATATTATTTTACTGATTTGATGACAATATGTGATCAAGGTCTTTGCTTCAAGAACCCTGCCCTAAAAACTTGACAACGAAAAATTGTACTGGAAAAGCTTCCAAGTGGTCTTTCCCTGTTGCCACAAATCGTATTGGACTGAATTTGAGGGCGGAGGTTTTTAGAAGATTGTTTGGATCCAAAGCGTAATTGCACATAGAATGCCACAAGAACATTTTCAGTGGTCTTTTAAGTTTCAGTGTAAAACTATTAAGATTTGGTTTTGTGATGAAATATTTTCTTGTAGAGGAATTGATGGACATTTTGCTGTACATGTATACTAAATTGGTCATTCGTTTTTAAGCCGGTAAGCTTCTGCTCGCCTGCTTGTAAATCCCATCCGGCTCTGACATTGCCTGATTAAAAAAGTATTCTTTTTTTAGAAAAAGCGTAAACGCAACTTAAAATAATCATATTGCAACTTTAATTTACTTGTCCCAAGATTTGAATTTTAAAAACAAGTAAAAGGTTATGACAATAAGATAAAACGGCCTTTCGGTGTTATCGAGACGTTATTTTCAAGTTCAAAGAGTCTGGTCAAAATTCTCAGACTCTTTGAACTTAAAAAGCGTCACGATGACACCGAAACGTCGTTCGATTTTATTGTTACCTATTACGTATTTTTGGTTTAAGCAGTCTACGCTGATCAAGATTTCACTGAATATGATGGATTTCATATCGAAGTCGGTTCAGTTTTGATACTTAATTGACTGGTTCTCTATCGAGTCTGTTCATGATCTGTATTTGACTTAGAACCGTGCCTTTCTATTTTGACTGCAGAAGTTATTAGGCTGTGTATCATGCAGATATTGAATTTCGACGAATAATTTTCTTCTTTTAGGCAGGATGTGATTTGAACCTTGTGGACTATGAAAACAGAACACCTTTTGTAAGTATCTGGTTGGAAAGAACATAGAATTTATAAGTTAAGGACGGTGCCCACTATTGTTACTGCACACATTTTCTGCGCATGCCAAGGTACAACAACAACAACAACAACAACAATACCTTTATTCGCCTTGTACTTAATTACATACATTAAAGAAAGAAAAAAGAAATATATATATTTATTTGTACTTAATAAGGCCTGGAGCTGGAATAATCCTAAGATTTTCTAGCCAGTTCTCCTGGTAGTCGCGCGCGACGCGAAAGAAATGCACAACAGGCAGGACACGCGGACTGGTTTTGTCTCCTGTAAGTCTGGGAGGTTCTACTTCTTTCTTGTGGAAAAGATGCGTCGTTTTTCAACAGATGAAAAATAATTTCTATTTACCTTGTATGTTGCTATTTCTGCCGTATGATCGATCTGACCGAACATTTTATAGTCAAAAAATAGTCAATTCTAAAACATCAAAAGTTATTGCTTCAAGATTTTACGCTTGGAGCTTGGGTATTAAAAAAATCCCATAATAGGCAAGGATCAGTAAATCAGAAGGAAAATAGTTCCAAGTCCTCCGCTTATTCGAGAAACTGCAAGCTTACCTTTCACTCCCGTCCTTCGCGTTTTGTTGTCTAAACGTCCACTGAAACACTTTCCCGAATATTTCTTTAATTTTGTAAGATTTTATGGAATTATTCACCAGAAGATAGATTTAAAGCGTTCGAGTACATACAGAGGTCCCTTTTATTGATAGTCCGAGGCTCTTTTTTGTTGAACAAACAAGAAAACTATCACAAGATTGCTTGGATTGCTGAGATCGCAGCTTCACAAAGAGTTGTGGACCGCAAAGGAAACGCTTTCATCGTGGAAAAAAATCGTAAAAAATTGTCCTACTTTTTACTATTATCATTGTTATGTAAGCATTTTGGCATTACTAAGCATTGAAATAATTGACTCATTGGGCAGCTTGTCGTGTAGATAGTATTTCTCAAGGTTCAATTTCACGCCACACATAATCTGGACATTTAGACATAGCTGCCATTTGGCTGTTTACAAACTAAAGATGGAAGGTAAAATAAAGTATTCCATTCTAAGACTTTCTTAGGTTTAACACACTGTTAAGTCTAAAATTAACATTTAGGAACGAAAAATAGTAAATGATCATGACACAGAATGCTACAGTAAAAAAATCAAAACGAAATATATAAAATGATCATTATAGCCCAGTTTACATATTAGGGTACATAAACGCATTCGGTACAACTACTTTCGCAGTATTCAGCTTTTTTAAAAGAGAGCTCATGTATGGAACTTGAGTCTATGGAAATCACTTATGTCATATGACACTTGTGGCAAAGCCCGAAAGAGATAGCGCAAAGCACAGATATAAGCTCATTGTATGTACGCAAGTTTAATAACATATTCGATCGAGGTACCCGGTAAAATGATAAAAAACGATAGAAGGTGTACAATCCATATTACATCTGCAGTTCAAAAAATCTTGAGGACATGTACAGGTAAGCAAACGATTGAAGGAGTACCTGTCTAAGAGTCCCTGTCGACTATTTTCCACTACAGTACAGTAGTTTGTTTACAGCACCAGCTTTGGATCTTGAGCTCGCCATACTACTCTATGTGCGCTGGAAGTGAAATGAAGCAATAGTGAAGCGTGGAGAGGGGTAACTGCTGATAACTCCCAGTTGGCTGATAAAAAAGACGTATAAAGAGCAGTTGTTATGTTATCATTAGTGTTGCTTATTTTGAAACCTTGTTACAATTATCATTGCATTTGTGCCAGTTCACGTGTACACTCTGAAACTTCGGAAAAAAATAATTTTTTATCATTTTTCTGAAAAACGCCTATTCAGCGTTGTTCTCCATATTGAAGCGCAGTTATCTGAAAAATGCGTTTTTACCCCCAGTTTTTTTTTTTTGGATTTCAATAGCCCCTGATATGATCTATTTGTCTCACATGCTCATTATCTGGGAAAAAAAACTTCCCATTAGTGGGCACCGTCCTTAATGTGTCTTTTCCGTCCGTCATATTTGCAACTTGCATTTTGAAGGGTACAACCTGCTAGACTATAGCTAGGACGGCAGCTCCCGGTGCCCTCTTTGTTGTCCAATGTCGGCTTGGCCTTGCCTGGTACCTACATGGCGTCTCCCCAGGTCTTTCCGGTCAGCGCATGTCGGTGACGTATCCGAGACGAAAATCTCGCTCGGACCACTAGACCCGAAACGCAAAGGCCCAGCGGAATATTGAGGCCTAGGGACTTGGCAAGGCTTGACCTGGAAAGTCCCAATGGAAAACCTCCATTGGGACTTGGACGACTGCTTAATTGTGATAATAGACGGATCGAAACGCACCAATTACTGATTACGAGTCTTCATAGCCAATAACATCACGGCTTAACTGACAGACGACCAATAACATCTTGACTTTATTGACCAATCAGATCAATAACCAGAGTATATAATACCATCTACTGACGTGATACAACTCACTTTGACTCTGAAGATGACTACCGCACAGGTTGTCGAAACGTCAGTCACTGTCAACAACAACAGTCCTATTCAGGACTACGTTCACCCGGACGATCAAACTCAACCTACTTTTGAAATGACTCCTGGGTTCAAACCTTTCACAGTTTTATGAGTGATAGAGTTAAGTAATCCTTTGATCACGTGATCAACTTTCTGTAAACACGAAAACAGTTCGCTTTCGAAAAATGTTGTTAGCAGGAACTGAAAGAGCATATTAAAATTATGTAACCTGTAGATTTCCAGCCGTATATCTCAAAAATGGCGATCGCAACGAACAGCGAACTGTTTACAGAAAGTTGATCACGTGACTAACTATTGCCAAAAAAAAAAAATAGACAAAAAGGTCCCGTCTACCGACTGATCTTCATACATTTCCTTATAGTTAAGGGAACAGACCAATTTCGATAAATTTGAATTCATACTTGACTACGAGGCTTGGGGGAACAAAACATGGAGGAAAAGTATTATTCATTGCTGAGCCTCGAGATGATTTATTTTCTTTTCTTCCTCCAAGCCTCGGAGCCAAGTATGAATTTTAATATATCGATAACCTTTCTGTTGATTTTTAATCCTCGTCATTATTTTTATAACCTGTTTTTGAAGTGTAGTTAATCTTCTGGGGGATTGTGGGTCGTTTTTGGTTTATGTGTGGAAGCTACGCTATTGACTCTGGAGTGAGAGCTTATTTGGTTCTTTTTATTCAGTTTGACGCAGTTAGTAATCACAAGGTGCAAGCAGTAGAATATCTCATTGAATGCGGTGCAAACGTCAGAGTCAGGGTATGAATAATATGTTATCATTTTTTCCACTATGTGTAATGTCCAGGAAATGTTTCCACACTGCGGCACTGTTTTCTCAATTCTTGATTTATTCGCTACTTTTGGAAGGAGTAGGAGACTGGGCTGAGTAAGCTTTCGCAAAGACGTCTGGGAACGTTATTAGGGACGCACCGCCTGGTCAGCTATTGGCCCGTTTTTTCCCGTCCCCAGTAGCGGTCCTATAAAATTTTTGCGAAAACAAACTCGCTGCAGTTTCCTGAAAATCAATAGGAATATCAAGTTTTTATCATTGGTTGACCGGACCATTTTCTCGTTGAGATAACATTCGTAAAGTTAGTAATCAAAGCGCTTTTATCAGGTGTAATAATATGAAAATTGTCTCAATTTCCAGGACTCCAAGGGTATGACATGTTTCCATTTAGCTGTTCGTCAAGGACATACCGATTTAATCAAACTCTTGTTGAAGACAGGACAATTTGATATCAATGAAAAGGTAAATGCTTTTGGCGAGCCTTTAATCATTTTCGCTAAGTTCAGTTCGTAAAGATTATATCAATGTCGTTTAGCCCTTCTAGATGTAGGCAGTAATGTGGAAATCGCTTATTCGCTCCGGAACTACTCCAAATGATCTTTATATCACAATACGCTGTGCCAACCACGACGGATTCATTTTTAGGAAGGGGCAAATTTATAAGACTTTAGTTTTTGATGAAAACTATGTGCTAAGTCTCTGAAGTTGTCAACAGACCTTTCCAGCACTTTGCTCCAGTTAGCACCCAAAATGAAGTGAGATTGAGGCTCGGGTGGACAATTCAATACAAATCACTGTATCTTGTTTTCTCAGTCCTCGAGTCGGTGGCGGGAAAGGTCTGTATGTAAGCGGTCAATACATGCATACTGCTACGCGCCGACGTAATAGACTTTGCAATGTCGATCGCCACTTAGTAGAATGTTTAGCAGGTAACAGTTTCATTATCGAATGTCATTTGACCTCGTGGTAGCCAATGAGAGATTACAAGACTATGATGTATTATGTATGTTCCCTGCAGGATGATGGTGGATGGACTCCGATCATGTGGGCAGCGGAGGATAAACAATATGAAGCAACCCAGTTGTTAATGGAGTGTGGAGCTAATGTTCACTCACGAGACCTGGTACAGTAGCACTGTATCCTAACCACTTCCCCTCAGCTCAGTAAAGGCAACTTAACAAACCTTAAGTGCAACTACGTTTGCCTTGTAGGGCGGGTGCTCGGAAAAAAATGGAAAGGGGAAAATTGGGCGCATCGTTATTGCCATGCAGGGTAGGCGCGTGGTCCATTGGGGTGTACCACACAGGTTTAACTGCTTTGTTTGATTGTTTATTATTGTTAGATCATAGATATAAATTAGTAGAATAAAGAATCACGGATAGAATAGTGTGTAATTTGGCAAGGGCTCTCTACGTAACTAGCTTATTTCCTTGAAATTTGGGCAGTTTTTCTTTTGTCTCGAATTTCTTGAACATTCACGTCATGTCAAGCAAACGTCTATGTAAAAACTACAGTAGTAATAGATTGCTTTCTTGACAACTGAAGCCGTTAGTTGCTTCTGATATACTACATTCCAGCGTGCGTAACGCACAGAGGTTATTAAACAAAATTCGCTTGGTCATTTCTCTTGAATTTAACATGTCTTCGTAGGACTTTTCCATTGAAAAGTCGTGAAGATGTCATTTAATCTGACCAAATACTAAGAAGTTGAAGTCTAAAATTTTTTGCCTGCGGGAATACAGATATGAATTTGACGTTAGTGGCGTCGACGTGTAACGAATTCTATGCAAGTACTCTCTTGGCGGTTGAGTGTTACATGGTTTATGGGCACTTTAGCTCAGTAAGCGGCCAAAAACGTACTGCATATGACTTTGACTGTCAGAATGATTTGACTGACTATTTGTAATTTTGTATTATTCAGGAGCTTAATGTTCCTCTTCACTGGGCAGCTTTTTCTGGAAGTGCTGAGGTGTGCAAACTGTTACTTTCGAATCATGTGAATATAAACACTGTGAACGAACATCTTGAGACTTCACTGTAAGTACTTAAAATTAACACTCCCCACCCCCTACCTTACTGTCAATAAACACCTTTAGATTAATACTCTCACCCCACACTACCCCCTGCCAGCCTGTCAATAAACACTCTGAGACACCAGTGTTTTTTGTAACTGCTCCCCACTCCACCCTTGACTATCAAAAATCTCCCTATCCCATCACCTTGCAGTCAATGCACCGTCCCCCTTTATCAAGACTTAATATACCGTTTTGTGTTCGAGTTGGAGGATACGTATAGGGTTGAGTCGTCCCTAATCGTATATCCTTGCTATTATACGGGGTCGATGCGAAGACTTGTTTTTGGATTTTGGGAAAAATTTGTGGCTTATACTATTTGTAAACGGACTTCCCAGCTTATACTGTTGCACGTTATGGATTAGGGCGAGGGATCAAGGACCTTTTTTATTAGGTTAACATATTGAAAGATAAACAACAAATGAAAAAAAATTAATGGCGATTGCGTTCATGCAGTCGGAGGTAATTCTGAAGTAGCGGATTCGAACCTGGCCTAAACTTCACTCTGGTTAAGTCCATCTGTAAAACAGCGCTGATATCCTTGTTCTGGGCCCCAGCTGTGTACCAGGATTTAAGTACACGCCATGATTTACCTGTTGAAGAAGTCATTGTTGATTTGCCAATCAGGATGAGGGAAAATTTGAAACGCATTTCCGGTATTTTGTTGAGTCCGTTGGGGCCTGAGAACAAGGATATCGGCGCTTCTTCGCAGACGTTACTAACCGTTAAATTACATCTGCGATGCAGGCAAGTTCGAACTCTGTCTGTGGCACATTTTGTTCCAACAACAACAACAACTTTATTCTTTGTACAAAATTACAAAAGATGGATGGTTTGCCCCGCAAATAGCTGGAAAGCTAGTCTTTGCGGGGCAAGAGAAGTACATCAGTAACACAAATTATCTAATAAAAACAAAAACCTGAATGGTTTTCAGAATATGTAGGTTCAGGATAGGAGAAGAATTCGTGAATTAGGATCGGAGCACACAAAACACGTCTGCACAGCTCAGTGCACACAACTAACGGACACGACTCACGGTTCCTGGGTTTTGAGGTTGTTCCCACGCTTGATTTTGACCTTTTATTGGTTTTGTTTTCAGCCATATCGCTGCAAGAGACAACCACTATCAGTGTGTCCAGTAAGTAACATCATGCGGCTGTTTCACGCTATTTTTTGTTTTTGCTTAACCAAAGAGAGCCAGTTATTATATTAAAGGCTGGCTATCAGGGTATCAAAGTTTCCGCAGGGTTCGCACGCGTCTTGAAAACCCTTGGAAACCTATGAATTTTTGAGTACTAGGCCTTGGAAAGTCCTCGACATTCTCCTTCATTCATTTTGGTCCTTGGAAGTCCTTGAATTTTAATTGGGGGACATTTTCAAACGTCCGAAAAACTTTGCTAAATACCAGTTTTGAAGCTACGAGGATAAAATCAGCATTGAGAGCACATGGTTGCCCTTAAGAACAAAAGCCCATTATTATAGGAATACTGTATACGGTCGAACCTTTATTAAGGGGCACCGTATTAAGCGGTCAGTTTTCAAAGTCTTGAAAATTACTTCCCTTGATGTACTGTAATTTGGACCTCTATTAAGCGGTCACACAGTGTCAATTACTTTTTAATACTGTTTCAAATAATGTAACACGCAAGGTGCAACAATTGATTTCCTTGTTTATTTTCGCAAATCATAAAAACGCCAGAAATGAATGTTTCTATTTGAGGTCAAACGTCTGATCTGATCAGCACTGGAGATCGAATTCTTTGAACTGTATTTATTGCAACATGTATTAGGCGGTCACTTAGCCACTGGGTGACCGCTAAAAACAGGTTCGACTGAATTCGTAGTTTATTTGGAACGTGTGTTAAAAGTAATAAAATTAGGTCTTTCAAGTCTAAAAATGCGGTCCTTGAAAGTTCTTGAATAGTCCTTGAATTTTACGTGGGAAGAAATGTACGAACCCTGTTTCCGCGATGGCAATGATTAGAGGCAATTTCATGTTTGTGACTGGGTCGGTGCTGCGAATTGCATTACGGGATTGTTTTGGGGACGCTATTACATCTTTGTTAACTATTACAAAGTTGCATAAGAAACGGGTCAAAATACGTCCATCAAAACAGTCCGACAGTTCCAACGGGATCAAAAGTCTGAGGCGTTTTTTGTTTTATTTGATGAAATTTAAATAACCGTTTTGAGGCAATATGGACAACGATTTTTAAAAAGGTCTTTTAGCACACTTTCAAAAAGCTTTGTAAATTTACAGCTTTTAAACCTTGAAGAGTGAAATTATCAGCCTTTGAAGCTTTGAAGTACGTTGTTAGCTTTTTCAAATTTTCTTCGTCTGACCGCAGTGAATCCAACAGGGCAACTCGACACAACTCCGACCCAGTCTTACGCGCCACCTCCTGGAAATGGCCGACATCGGCCAACTCTTGCAACAAAGGTAACGATAACAGCAATCGTTGTGGCATTGATCTTTACGAAAGACTTCTGATCAGTTATTTTAAGCCTTCTTTCCATGAAATCTGGCGCTGTGGTCGGCCTGGAAGATTACTGGAATTTTTCAGCGGTAAATTGAATTTTGCATTTCAAGCTTAGATATATTCCTTATTTGCACCTTCTGATAAAAAAGTTAATCGGAATGGACAATGACGTACAATTCGATTCATTCCTGAATTGCTTAAATTCAATTTGAAGTGCATCTTATTGGGTAATACTGTAATGAGATACAGGTGGCTAATATTTGCATGATTTGAAGATATTAATTTATTGAGAATAGAAACTCCTATTGTTTGTTTAAATGTTTACAGGTTGTTTCTAAGTCGAGGTGCAGATATTCATATCAGGAACAAAGACGGAAACACGCCTGCTATGGTAGTGAAAGTATTTCCTGTGTTGTAGTTATGTAGCTTTGTGGCAAGATGTACTCAGTTTTAATTTCCATTGCTCTAATTTCTAGTTTCCAATTTATGTTTGTCAAATAGGTAATTAAGTAATCGTACGCCGTAGAACGATAGCGCTCTGTGGCAAGGCATGTGCAATAGCAAGCCCGATTTTCCTTATTGAACTAATTAAATCGAGTGCTCTGATTGGCTAAAATCTGTTTTTTTCCAATTTCAGCACGAAAATGTTCGTTAAAGTCCGAATATTTTGTATTCTTCACGACTATGACGTCAAATCTATTGTTTCTACGAAAAACAAGAGATTTAAAAATGGTATCTAAGCTTGTTCTCAGAGGCTTTTCTTTGTTCCGACAATTTGCGCTGGTGGTCAATAAATCACCCACGGTTTTCATTTTCATATGTGCACTAGAAGATCAGATCTCTAAAGAGAAAATAGAGCGGGGTCTTTGAACAGGCTACACTAGGAATTCTATTTTTAACTTGTTCGTTATTCTCTGTTACGTGTCGAAATTTTTAACGCAGAAAACAGTAAGAAATTGGTTGAATGAATTGTTGAGAGTTCCTTAAACTCTGGAATCATTGCGCATTTCTTATTGGGGTAACATTATTCTACTAATTCACATCTTCATGGATTGTTTCCTGTTTCTTTATATGTTGAATGTAAGTAGATCTGTTGAAGGTCCGAAAGTCTCTAGCCTGTTCACAGACCCTCTATTTCCTCTTCAAAGTCCGTGGGGCGCAGGTGATAAAATATAAACCCCAGGGGTTTTATTGACCGCCAGCGCAAGGGGGTAGGAAAAGAAAAATAAAACAACGTCTGTGTACAAGCTAGAAAGTCTCCTTGTGTAGCTGTTGAGTATTTAGTTTAAATTAAACTTCAGATCTCGAGCCTTAATTTTTTTTGCCGTAATGACTGATTTTGTAATTTCCTGCTGTGAACCGTTTGTCAGGTTGCTGATCCTGATTCTAGAGGTTACAATTTACTGAAGGCAAAAGAAGATTTAGAGTTTTGTCAACATTACATCCGGCCACGCATTTTACATTGGTACGTAAAATATACCGAAGTTACTGCACTAGAAAAATTGTGTTTGGCTATTAAAAGTAATTTGTTTGGTTTGCTTGGTCATGTGCTAATCTGTTGTTTAAGATACCTGTGTTTTAAAAAGGAGATTTAAAGCCATAATTTCGTCTTATTGGAGCCTTTCACATTGTTTGCTTTTGTTTTTAAATTTTCAGCGATATTTCTCGTGGACAGGAAAATGTTTCAATATCTTGCATAAATGAGGTGCGTTAACTGTTTTGTTGAATAGCGATTGTTAAGCGAAGAAAGGGATGGACATGATCCTAGCAAGTTTTTACGGGAAAAGCCCCCAACGAAATCACATTTGGTTCAATGTTGTAAATTTTCTTGCTCGTGGCTAAATGAGCTTGGTAAGTGGTCATAGTTGCGGTCATTTAAAGGCGTATCTCCATACTAAAACGTTCTTCATTAACTTCATTATGTTTCATTCCTTTCACGGGTCAAGATGAACTCGACAAACTGCCCCCAATCTTTGGGGACAGGCGAAGTTCATAGCTCTTTGCTAGGGCGTTGCAGCGCTAACGCAGAGGCCATGGGTTCGAATCCCGTTATACCCCTAATTTTTTTTTCTGATTTATTAGCAATTGCTTACTGCGATGATTATATCTTACACTTTCTGCCAAATCGTGTCAAAATGTCATTACCGACCCACTAAGGCTCTGTCCTGACGAGTCCTATTCTTTTTCTGTAAAGTTTAAATTTCCTCTTAAGCCATGACATCTCTTGAATAATAGTTTCATGGGTTTTGGTTCTCTAGGTCGATGACGAACCGTTTCCAGAGTTCACCTTTGTCAAGGAATGCTTCGAGACTAAAAGAGGAATGATAGACTGGAGTATTTCAAGATATGAGGTACCATTAATTTTAGTTAATAAACATTTGCATGAGAAGTTGCCGTATAGCATTCATGTTAACAGTTCCTCTGACTTTACTGGCAATGTTTTAACAGGGCGGCTGTAGCTGTGAGAGAGTATGTCAAAGTGGAATGTTCTGTCTCTGTTCTAAAAGAAGCGAAAGACAGAGACTTTGGTACGAGGTATGTCATCAGCCGCTCACAAATTCACATTCTCTTTTTGGCCGCTAGATCCAGAAAGATTTCTTAAGTCACTGCCTGTCATTTGCAGAAGTGGAAGCCTCCCCTCTCCCTCGTCCTCGTAAAGGAAAAAATTGTTTCCCTCTTTGTAAAACTTAGTTGTGGTAAGAATTTCCTGGTCAGTAGGATTAACTCAGTTGGAAGAGCGCTTGACTGCAGAGCAGAGGGTCGCGGGTTCGATACCTGGGACCGGACCAATACCCAGGGTCTTAAAAATAACTGCGAAATGAAGGTACTGCCTTTGCCCCGCAAATGGCTAGACCTTCACGTGGTTCGGATGACCACGTAAAATAGTGTCCCCAATTAGTACTTTCGTGTTGAACACATTGACACTCAAATAAAGTGCATTTTTTATCGCTTGTACCCAGGAGTCATTTCATAAGTAGGTGGAATATGATCGTCCGTGTGAGTGTAGTCCTGCCTGAATAGGACTGTTGTTGACAGTGACAACTTGTGCTGTAGTCCCCCTTAGTGTCTAAGTGAGGTGTGTCTCTTTAGCTGATGGCATCATATAAACTCTGGCCATTGAGTGGATTGGTCAATTAATTCGCAATATTATTGGAATTAGATAGCCTATTCTTGCAGTATACTGTATATATTTTTTCTTCAAGGAAATACAGTGGAACCTCGATGTCCTCGGTATTACGAACAATTTTCTTTACCCCAGTAATAGTAAAATATGCGAAAAAGAACCTCGATATAACGAAAGGTCGAACAAATTTTGCTAGTCCCTTAGCCCTTCGTTATAGTAAGTTTCGTCAGTTTATTGACTGCACACAATATGAACTGAACTAACCTTTGTTTCTTATTCATACCTTAGAAAAACATCAATGGTCTCCCTTTGTTTTTAGGAGGGGCTAGTAAAAACTTCTATCAAGAACATTGACCGTCCGCTGGTTTACGAATGTAACAGAATGTGCAACTGTTGGACGTACTGTAAGAACAGAGTTGTACAGAAGGGAATGCAGTACCCACTGCAGTTATACAGAACCCGGAGGAAAGGTGTGGAGAAAAACAAGTATAAGCACTGCGTGGCTTACAAAAGGCCAAGGAATAAAGGGCAGAAATAAGAGCACAAATGAGATGTTCTTTATTGGGCTAAATTTCCTTTTTTCCTGAGTTGGAGGGAAAACACGCGTACTTGTAACTTGTGTGTCGAGATGTCAGTATATGGTCCATGTACCAATTCATTGTGCGTCACGTCAGATAATATGAGACTTTTCTTGATGGTTGTTAGTGGGTATTTTTACACCTATTTCGAGAAAGGTTGTCGGAAAAAATGTGCACGCGACAATCCCGAAAGGTAATGTGGGATATGATCAATACACTGTTCCTGACACTGTAGCTGTCGAACCTACTTTTGTTGCTATCCTTTAGCACTCGCAAACACACGTCAATGGTCGCTCCTGTCATTCTTTCGCAAAACCTTCCTCGATACCTTTCGGGATTGTCGCGTGCACTTTTTTCCGACAACCTTTCTCGATAGCTGAATGTAGATGTTACTACCGTCATATTAGAATTAATGATACACTCGTCTGTATGTATTAGGTTGGGGAGTGCGCAGTCTTGCTAAAATCCCAAGAGGTAGTTTTGTCTGTGAGTACACTGGTGAACTGATATCTGATAGTGAAGCTGATGCGCGCGATGACGACTCCTACTTATTTGACTTGGATTGTAAGGTGAGAAACTATTGCGGCACCACCATCAAATGTATTCACATCTATCTGTATTTTTGAAAACGTTGCTGCGGTTAAGGCTATTTTCCACATTGGATTTTTTTCTTGAAAGTTAAGAGTTCCACCTTCCCATCTTCTCTACCGGTCTCTTGCTCTCTTTGAGGCGATTTTCTTGCTTCTTGGACTGAACAACGTCATAACTTGTCGTGTTTTGGCATTTTACTGATCAAATCCTTCATTGTTTCAGGCCTTATCTTTTCTTAAATCCAGAAACCTTTTTTTGTATATTTTCATTTTTTATGATTGCAGGAAAGTTCAAATGAGAATGAGTTGTTCTGCATTGATGCAAAGTATTTTGGAAACATAAGCAGGTTTATAAATCACTCGTGTGAACCAAACATATTTCCGCTGCGGGTATTTGTTAATCACACAGTAAGTTTTTCCTTGTTACTATACCAATTTTTTTAAAAATATTATTTATTATATTTGTCAGACTGTCTATTCTATGCTTTAAGGCGCCTCGCACTAGATTCATTGTGAGATTTAATGCTTACTTTTGTCCACTGCGAACTGCGTTTAGCAGATCATAGAATTAAAAGACGGAAAATAACAATACAAGGGTAGCAGCTTTTGTCTGAATAACTTCATTCATATCTTACAGTCCTTTTCATGAAATAGGCAGATGTAGCAAAGGCAACCTGGCGATAGTGAAGACTGCGGGCGCATATCTAAACTCCAAAACGCTCTATATGACAACGTCGTTCCCTCCCTCACTTGGGAGTTTATTTTTCTCACACTCAAAAACCTTTGAGATTATGATCTTTAAGGTGTTGGTCAACAATTCTGACAATAACAAGAGCTCTCGTCGTATGTTAACGAATCTTTCTCCTTTTCTTTCAGGACATAAGATTTCCCAGAATAGCATTCTTTGCTATCGAAGACATCGATGTCCATGAGGAAATTTGGTGAGAAAAAGATTCCAGAATCCTTTTTTTTCGTCATAAAGGAGTGTTTCTTAAAAAACGGTTTTATACCGTATTTTTTGTTACGTCCATTTACAAGACGTAGACTGTAGTTCATACCAATTTAGGTATCGAAAAGGTTTTAAGTTATTACGGCAAGATGGATTTAACACGGGACAAACCTTTCGGAATGGTTCCGTCGTTTGAACCTTTTTTTCCTAGTATCATTAACTGTTTCACTTCAAATGCCCAAAGTAAAAAATGTAATTAAATTCCAAATTTCTTAGTTTAGTAAAATCCAAAGTTCTAAATCGTGCTTTGTCAAATTTCTGCCAAGAGGTTTCATTTAAATGGTAACACCATAGAATTTTGTTCACCGATGCATACGTGACCATTATTGTCATCTTGACTTAGTGCAGCAGAAAAATACATATAAACTTAGATAGTACTTTTAATTTCGCATGTTTTCATTTCTCTACAGTTTCAATTACGGTGATAAATTCTGGTCTGTTAAAAAGAAGGAGTTTTACTGTGAATGTGGTACCCCAAGCTGCAAGTACCCCAGACCCAACAGTTAGCAGAAGTGTCCAGCAGTTATCTTTTAGACATCCTTTTTAAATGTATTCATTAACTACGCAAACACGACTGTACTCAGTAAATATAACAACTTTCATTCAAATCCTATAATTAAATACATATATAGTATGCTATACAACACGATTTATGAGTATTGAGACCTCTGAATTACTAAGAAGGTATTGTTTTCTGCTTAATAGTAAATGAAAAATAAACCTATCGTAAAAATTACACAGCCACAGCTCTCATTATATTTTTATATTTCGGCTTCAACTTTGTCGTAAGGCAGCTTACGAAACTACGACGACCATAGCTGTAACAACGTCACTAATTAAGTGAATTTACGTTATACCTAACTTCAACGTGAATATTCCCACTGAACTCAATTTTTCAAGCGCAGTCTAATTATCCTGAAGTTTAATTGTGAAGCTTGGCTTCCATAAAATCTTTCGAATTCTCTTGCTCTCCTCGACTGTATGAACGATTTCAACCATCGAGGACGACCCCCACCATTAAAAGAGAGGGAAAGGAAACCTCGGCTTTATGTTTGCCTCCTCAAGAGGCCGTATTAGGACATTTCGCGTGGTAGACACGGCAAAGAAATGTTTCAAAAGTGTAAAATAGTGCAAAGGGTGTTGTTTTGCTCATTAAACCAGTGTTTTTGCATTCGTTGTGGTATCGCAAGCTCCCTATATACGCATGTCGGCTTTACAATTTGATATGTCAGTCTTTATCTGAGTTGGATGTGATCTGAAGGCTCGCATTTGTTGCTATAAATAGCACAATTTCAGGTCGTCGTATGGTCTCACACACACGAGTATTTTTCATTTTTTCGAACTTTCTTGTTGACTTAGACATGCATGTTCGCATTCTCAATCAACTTGCCATACAGTTATATACTGAAATTAAGTTCAAGTAGCCATAAGGCTCTATTTCTTTTTAGTACTTAAAAAGATTTTTACACGGTTTATCAGTTTTATTTCCTTTTTAAAATTGTAAGATATGTTAATCTATATAAATATTTCCTTATTTATATTACAACTTTGTTCAGATATTTATATCAGAGTTGTTTGTCTGTGTAAAAGATTGATGTCTGGGTAGTTTTATGACTGGACTGCAGAACATAACAGCTGTATTTTTGCATTGGTCTGTAGAACCCAGCACTCGTCAAACGAAACGTTTGGAACGAGTGTGAATATGGAGAGGGGCTTAAATCATCTCACGTGTCCCCATTGTAAGGAATGATAATCTAACATTTGTTGGACAGCGCTATCTGCCGGTTAAATCAGTATTAGTATCAGTATTCGTAATCCGCTGGGTAAAGATTTATCCAGTGGATAGGGCTATCCAACTTTCGAACAACTTGTCCCAGTACTTTGCTACCCATGGCTGAGTTGTTTTAAAGGCGTTGGTTTGATTTAGGTTAGTTCCAAATTATATCCTCTGTTTACAGTCAACACAGGATTAGAACTAACTACATGTAGGCTTCGAGCCAGATCGCTCCCGCTTTCTGAAATTTCTTCCAGTTTGGATGGCCACGATTCGCTCTTAAAGGCGAATTTGTAAAAACATCATTGGGTTGGCAAGAGAAGGAAAATAATAACAAAAACACATTAAAACAGATGGATGGACGTGATACTATTTCTGTTACTGACTCTCTTTTAGTTTTTAAAGGGGTGAGTTGGTCCATCCTTACAAAATAATTGACATCCTATCTTTTCAAAGGTTCAAGTTTTCTTTAGACTATGTCTGCTATAAACATGTCTTTTACTTAAATCGTGGATGGTAATACGAGTGTAACTGTATTTTGTAAAGTGTTTGTTTTGTTACCGTGTAACGGAAATTGGTTTTGTTTTGTAGGACCTTTCGGAAAGCTTTTTATCTGTAACAACATAATATTTCTGCTCATTCGCTTGTTGTTATAATTATTCAATGACGCATAAAGGTGGACTTTCTTTTTCGGTGGACTATTCGGTGTGTTCGTTCATTGTGTTAAATTATATTTTTGAAAACTGACAGTGTGTAAAAAAAGCGACTGGCTGTATTAGGCAATCTGTAAATATAAACATTTTTTATGCAACGGTGCTTCATGTTTTCTTTCGTTCTGATACTCAACCGGGTTCATCTAAGTATTAATCAGCCAATCACAAGCCACGTTTACAACGAAGACGTGCGACGTTGATAGTTTGCCAGCAGAGCAAAGGCGAACTCTGTAATCTGGCTCAATGCAGATGAGGAAATTTCCTGTATTGTCATGTTATCAGTAGACTTAGCCTGTTTTGAAAGTCTCTAAATTAAACGCCGCGGAGAATTGGAATCGCTTTTTTCCGTATTCTCATGTTCATGGCTGCTACCAACATGTTGCAGGCCAACTGTATGGACTTCAACGTGGCTTGCTCAAGGCCAGATCTACGACAGCTTACCACTCTGATATATTGAACCCCATTGCCAGCGGTCATGAGGTTAACTGAATGGTTTCTCGAAGTTGTGGCATGGGTAGACAACAGAGTCGTGCTAGAAGGCTGCTTTTCTGACTGGTTGCCCGTAACTTCTGGCGTACCTCAGAGGTCAATCCTTGGCCCATTCTTGTTCCAAGTGTACATCAACGACGCTTTTAAGGTGGCCCGATCCTATTTATATGCGCGTTGGTTATGTTTTTAATTTGCGTTGTTTAGAATGAAAGATTCCACCGATTTCTATGGTGTCTGGGATACCACATAAATAACGGTGGAACTTTAAGAAAATGTTATTTGTTTTCTTGTAGATATAAAAACCTTTGAGATATCCGCAGCATATATCTAAAACCACATTTTTACTAAAAATGCAAATAACTTCGAAATCCCACGACAGATTTTTCCCTAACTTCAGCAAATAAGCCCCATAGCTCTCTAGTCTTACATCTGCAAGTTTGAGGGCAATCGTGACAGTAGAAGTCGCTGCACAAAATGCTGGTGAAATTTAACCTCAAAATGCTACGCTAACACATTTGTGAAAGTTGACGCACGAATAGAGGTAGAGTGCGACAGACTATCTCCTGTCTGAAAGTATATTCCTACCTAAACCTTTATTGCAAGAAACAGAGTAATCCGAAACCTACGGCGAACATAGCACTACAAGAAGAACAACTTTATGCTGAGTGCGAGAACTTCTTTTCATCAAACTTCAGTTGTATTTGTCCCTCTCTTTTGAAAACAAATCTTAACAAAGCAAAATATAGCTTCTACGAAAAACTGTCAAGAGTTTTTAGCGTTGCAGGGTCCTGTTTTGAAAAGAAATGAGGCCACCAACTCTAGTACTTCTAACCATCATTTTTCAGCTGCAATGAAAACCCTTGTATTTGGTAATTTATTCAAGCTTTTTAGACTTCCCAGCACGTTCGCACGGGAAGTTTGCCACTTGGGAGTAAAGGTGAAGACAAATATGACAATCGTCTTATTCTTCTCATTATCCCCAACAGCAAATTGCCCGTGCGAATGTGATGGGAAGTCTTAAAAGCGTGAATAAATTACCAAATACAAGTGTTTTCATTGCAGCTGAAAAGTGGATGGACTGGATGGTTGGAAGTATTGGAGTTGGTGGCCTGATTTCTCTTCAAAACGGGAACCTGCGACGCCAAAAACGCTTGACAGTTTTTCGTAGAAGCTATATTTTGCTTTGTTAAGATTTGTTTCTAGAAGAGAGGGACAAATACAAAGTAAGTTTGATGAATAGAAGTTTAACACACATGATCACCGCGCACTCAGCTTAAAATTGTTCTTCTTAAAGTGCTAACTGTATTCGCCTTAAGTTTCTGATTACTCTGTTTCTTGCAATAACCTTTCAGATAGGAGATAGTCTGTCGGTAGTCTTCCTCTACTTGTGTGTCAACTTTCACAGTTGTGTTAGCGTAGCATTTTAACGTTAAATTTGACCAGCATTTTGTGCAGCGATTTCTATGGTCACGATTCCCTTTAAACTTGCAGATGTAAAACTAGAGAGCTCGGAGACTTATTTGCTGAAGTTAGGGAAACATCTGTCGTGGGATTTCGAAGCTAGATTCATTTTTCGTAAAAATGCGGTTTTAAATATATGCCGATATCTCAAAGATTTTTATACCTACAAGAAAACGAATAATATTTGTTAAAGTTCCATTATTGTTTATTGAGGATGCCAAAAATCATAGGAATCGGTTGAATCTTTCATTCTAAAAAACGCAAATCAAAAACATGACCAACACGCATAGAAATAGGTTCGGGCCACCTCAACTGCTTATGTTCTTACTCAACCATCGGCCTGTTCGCTGATGACTCTTAACTATATCGAGCTATTGTTCTTCCACCAAAGAGACCTACACCTTTAATTCAGTAACTAAAAGCTGTTTTAGAAGACGTACATCGAACCAATAACCCCAAGCCGCCATATATTCATATTATGAACTAATCAGCAGAATGAAATGTTTGAATGTAGAATAACGTTACTTGTTTATCTAAGTGATCCAGCGAATTTCACCTTTTCAAAAAGGAAGAAAAAACATCGTGTGACACTCTAACGTGCACGGTTAACATAGCCAACGACTTGGTAAAACGAGTAAAAAGCTACACTGCAATATAGACCACCGGAAAGATAAATGGGAGCAAGTTACCTCAAACTCATGAGAAACTCAAGGCCTTTCTATAGCTAGAAGAAACAGACGATATAAGATTGGCAGATGAAAGAAAAAGTTTGCTTTGTGACAAAACCTTAAACCTTGGTTAGGGTGTAGTAATCAGTATATGGTCAAATACATTAATGATGCTTGGTCCCTTGTTCAAAAACTCCTAGTTTAAACAAGGCATAACATGAAACTTGAAATACAATGGAACCTCACGAATATAACTCGAAACTTAAGATAACAAAACCTTTATTTAAAGAGCTGCGTCGGCTTTTGCGTGAAGATAAGCTTAAATTGCGCTGACAGGGAAATGCCAAATTGGCAAGTAAAGCGGAAAATTTTCGGACGTACTGCAAATTTGATAAAATCGGCAACCGGTCGGCTTCAGACTTGAGTGATCATGAACACGAGAAAAGTGAACATTAACATAACAAAGAACTGCGAGAAATCGCAAGAAATGCGAAAAATCCTCAGACTTGCGATTTTTCGCAATTTACGCAAATTTTGTTAAATCGACAACTGGCTCTGGACTTAAGTGATTATTAACACGACAAAGAACCGCGAAAAAACGCAACAGGTTATTTTTCGCAATTTTTGCAATTAGCTTTCAAAAAAGCGCCAACCTTTCGATTTTTGCAAGTCTTCGCAAACACCGAAAAATCGCAATTTTTGTAGCTACGTGCAAACCTGGACATAAGTGCATCGTCTGGGATCGGTCAGCCTCTTTGTATATCATCAGCTGAGATTTAGATTTAGATCCCTTTCCACGTAGTTTAATCTCAGCTCCAGTACATGACTGAGTAAATCCCATTTTCCTAGTCCAAAGAAAGGCAAATCCCAGTTCTCATCTCACCTTTCTTTAAGGGTAAATTTAATTTTGAAGCGCATGTTAACAGTGACTTTGAGGAGATTATAAGAATTTATCACCAGATCATTATGCAAGTTGTATTACACCTGCCGTTGTTTCACTTGGGCATAAACGTCGTTCTCTGTGAGACTATTTTAACAATAATGTTTTGCTTACTTTTTACTTAGGCCCGGTTCAGACGCCGAACTTTTCATGAGCCGAACATAATGCATAAATCATTATAACGTATTTTGTAAG
Organism: Porites divaricata; assembly: GCA_038088405.1. Taxonomy (NCBI): domain Eukaryota; kingdom Metazoa; phylum Cnidaria; class Anthozoa; order Scleractinia; family Poritidae; genus Porites; species Porites divaricata. The sequence continues at coordinate 759,507 of JBBMOI010000003.1, forward strand.
CAGTTTGACCGAAATGAGCATTTTTCGTGTTTTGAACTTAGTTCAGCTGCAATTAAGATCGGCGTCTGAATCAATTCAGCCGGTCTTAATAATTTGGGTCGGCCTTAATTCGAATTAGGTTCGGCTCATGAAAAGTTCGGCGTCTGAACCGGGCCTTAGAGAATGTTTTACCGAGGCGTTCTGGAAGTAGCCAAGCGGATTAAAATCGAGTTCGTAGGGAAAAAATCAATCTGGTTTTCTTCTCCGTTCCCTTCGCTCCTCTTTTGAAAAGAATCGTCTCTCTGTATGTACGAGTCGAACACACGTTCAGTCGCGCCCGAAAGTTAAAGACACAGCACTTGCAACTTGCGTTTGCTACTCCGAAAAAAAAATTTTAAAAATATTTGATTCCCGCTTAACTACATAGTTAAACAGTTTTGGTTACGTTATGGGCTTATTTAGTTCCAGATTGGTTATATAATTTGCGGTTTCATCTGCGCAAATATCACCATTTTCAAAGTTTACATAGAGCCTCCAATTTTCTTCATAGAGCGCCGCACAACTTTAATACATGTTACTTGCTATCATTGTTTGTTAAACGTCTCTCTTTTTTGACTTTAATCTCCGTTTATTGCACGTCCGGGGAAACTAATTTCCGTTGCGAAAGGGCAGATTCTAAACTTCGCACTGATCACTGTTAATTATGCGTCATCTTCGCCCACATGAAATTTCTAGCTATACTCCACTTTTTCTCTACCGCTGGCTTACTCAATACACAAATCAGTCAGAGCTTCCTCAAAACTCTAATGCGAGGAATCGAAACTACAATTTTCGACTCATCTTTAAGTCAGTTATCTGTTCGCTGACGCGGACCGTATCCATCTTAAGTGATGTTTGTACACATCATAACGCTCTAAAACTTGTGACAGTTAGGTAAGGAGTAATTAAAAAGGTTAGAGGTGTTATCTGGCGTCACAAAAGGAAAAACAGAAGAGAGATTCGAGTTCGCCTACTCCACGATGAAGAGTACTACCGCGCGTTCATGGTAACCAATGGAAAGTCTTCTTTTCAGCATTTTCAACGATAAGCGATATGTGACAGACTTGAAGCTCGATGACAATGAAACTGAGCAGTGTTGATCAAAATGATATTTAAAGAAAAAAATCGTAAGATTTCCCTACTCCAAAATCGTGTTAAAATTTAGTCGATCCGTTTTAAGTTATGAGCCGGCCTGGCATTTATTCGGACTTTTTAATGACACGGTCATAAAATTGTTTACTCTCGTTTCAGTTTTTAATTTCTGAGTTCGGCAAGAGTTGCAAATAATCTGCTAACAACTGTGTCCAATCTATTGAACTCTTTTAAGTACTCATCACTTCTCATCAGACAAAGAAAACAGATCTGCCCATAAGAGCAAACACTTTTAATGCAAAGTCTTATTATGTTGATTACTAAAATCTCATCAATATGATATGAGTTTAAGCGCCAAAGAAAGGAAATCAAAAGCAATTACCATGAAAGCCAGCTGCTATGGAAAACAAACATTCAGGCAAAATAATAACGATTGGAACCTTCAACGGGAGCATCAGTTGAAGATTCATTGCCCAGCAGGTCATTTTTACCCTGATTTTCAAGAGACGATATAACCGGTTACAGAGATGATACTATCCACTCTCGACTCTTTGGATTTAGTTTTGATACCCTGCTACGCAATTGTTGTGGTTGCTGGGCTGACAGGAAATTCCCTTATTTTAACAGTTGTGAAGAATAAGCGTTATATGCACACAACCACGAACTTTCTGTTCGCCAATCTCGCTTTCGCAGACTTTTTAACCTTGTTATGGTGTATACCTGGAGTCGCATTACAATATTCTAGGCATCCAGGCGGTATTCTTGGTGACATCTTCTGCAAATTTATTACCATGAATCATCTGGCTGGAATATCGCTTCTTGTCGCCGGTCTTACGTTAACTTTAGTTTCTGTCGAGCGATATAATGCTCTCTTGAATCCTCTGAACGCCAGCGTAAGACTCAATAAAGAAAACGTGCGTTATCCGATCGTCATCATGTGGATATTTGGTGTCATCTATGTGTTGCCGCTATTTGTAGTTGAACGCTTCGACGAGGTGCGCCGTCAATGTGTGTTCCATTGGCATAAAGCATCTTCTACTGTATACTGGTCGTTACTTGCAATGATCGTAGTTATTGCGTTTTTCGTTGTTTGCTTCTGCTATTTCAATATCATCAGAGGATTATACTTTACAAAGAAAATCTGCGGAGAAACCTCGACACTATCTTCACAAGCTGAGGAAATCCAGGCAAGGAGAAAAATTGCCAAACTTTCCATTACAATAACTATCATTTTTATCGCCTGTTTTTTTCCTTATGCTACGGCAACAGTCTTGGACGCCTCGTTGAGAAGTTCATTTTATAGAATTTCGTTCTTTTTGGTTTACTGTAGTTGCTGTGTAAATCCTATGTGTTACGCACTTCAAAGCTCAAACTACAGAACTGCTTTTAAGGAAACCATTAGAAGAATATCCAGTACACATCAAACTGAGCAAGCAGTGTAGTTGTATTAACCACGCGAAAGTCTGCAGTAAACGATAGCTGTTGTTTTTAATATTGAACTCCCAATTTTCCCTCTTAGTTTTTGGGGAAGAGTAGCTATGAATGAAGCACAACAATTTAGCCGATTCGTTCGGAAAGCGAGTTCTCGAAACGTCAGGCTAAGATTCCCTTTGCGGCAAATTCATGTACCAAAAATTAATCAAACCTTTTTTTAATACTATTTTACAAGGGCGCGAGGTCTATTTGGAAACAGAACGATTTTCACCACTAAGAAGAAGACTTAATTCGTCGAAAACGTTTGGTTTCTTACTGTTTTGAAAAACCTTTAAGTATTATGAAACATTGTTATATGTGAACTGCGGAGTGAAGAATTATTTGATGGAAGACCAAATAATTTACTAGGTCGTTTGGTTCGTCTCATGAAAACTTCGACGTTTGGCCTAGGTCTCAGTCTTCCTTCCAGAATCGTTTCATAAGTGTTAAGAATAGAACGTACCATAAGTGTTTAGAATGGAACGTACCATATGAATACTTAGGACCGGTTCAGACGCCGAACTTTTCATGAGCCGAACCTAATTAAAATTAAGGCCGACCCAAACTATTTAGACCGCCTGAATTGATTCAGACGCCGATCTTAATTTCAACCGAACTAAATTCAATGGAGACAAATGCTCATTTTGGTAAAACTGCTTGCAAAATACATTATTTTAATTTATGCATTAGGTTATGGACATGAAAAGTTCGGTGGCTGAGTCAAAGCAGTTCCAAAGTCGCTCCACAGCCGAAATGCCCGGCCGGGCTAAGTGAGAAGAACGACTGAGCCGTTCCACATTGAAATAGGAGTTCCTAATTAATTCAGACGCCGAACTTTTCTTGTACTTAATTCAATATACCAGGTTCGGCTCATGAAAAGTTCGGCGTCTGAACCCAGCCTTAGCGTTTCTAACATGATACAACCTAACTCTTTCAACGTCTCATTTGCTGACCAGATTTTATATAACTCAGCCTATTAAAGTAAATGCATAGTTTTATGGGCGGTGCCGTTTCCATTGTAGCCTGAACAAAATATCACTCGATTGGTCGGACTGGTGCTTCTTTCACACGGCACCGGAAGAATTTTCGACTGGATGAAAATTTGTGTGTTTAGATGTTCCGTCAACAAGGAACCACCTTACATAACCGTAGGAAAATTTAGACGCCAAGGTTCGCGTGAACAGGGTGAAAATATTGAATGGTTCCGTGTGAACAAAGTGTCTGGTCAATAAATTTTTCAGCCGATCGAAAATTCGTCTGGTGCCGTTTGAACTTAGCCTGGAACGGATTGAAACACCTCTGGCCATGTCCACAGGAATCCAGACATTTTTGAAACCGCATATTTTTCATCCATATTCGGGTGGACCGGGCCTTAACCGCGGTTGAGTTGATGCGGTTTCGGTGACCGGATTGGTTTCGTGTGGACAGAAGACCAATGCATGTGAAACGTGTGTGGTTTCGAAAATATCGTGTTTCGTGAGGTCGTAGCCTCATGAGTCAAACATCTCGACAGTTGTTTTTGTAATGAGATGCAAGGGCGGATTTGGGGGTAGGCCCAAGGGGTCCCGGCTCCCCCCTTTTTCCAGGAATTCTTTTTCTTTTGTAAACGTGTGTCGGATGGTACTTCAAGCTTTGTTACTTAAATATATTTACAATGTTGCCGCCTTTGCCGGGAGGTTGTGTTGTTGCCGCAATCGCTTCGGTCCCTGCTAGCATCGTAAAGTGTTAATTACTTCTTTGGCTACAACCACACCTGTGGTTTTATAAATATTTCAGCATTACATGTTCAGTATGAAACCAGGCATTTGCTAAATTTAGGCGTCCAGAATGCACTAGATTGCATCTCAGAGAAATTCCATCTCAAAAATTTTTCGGGGGGAGCATGCGCCCGAAACTCCTTAGAAAAGTCCGCAGTCCGCAGTCCGCAGTCCTGATCGGCGCTATCGCGTCCATATTGGCACTGTATACTATATCTTTAGGCGCCCTCTATCACAAAATCCTCCGTCCGTCCCTGAGAAGCAAGACTGCTGTTGTCTAAGAACTGCAGACTGTGTATTTGCTTTTTTCCGTCAATTTCTATTATTATTTTTCAAAAATGGACGGCTTTATCCTTTTAATGACTTCTGTGTGGCATGTATTTATATCACTTTGTCGACGTCATACTTTTTTAACATTGCCCATATTTATGTTTTCATTTCCTTTTGATTGAAATATGAGATAAACTTAAGAGCAGACCTTGAATCGAAATAACTGACAACTAAAAAGTAAATAATTATAACATACACAATTGCAAAGTTTGGACACACCACCAATGAATACCCATGAATCTTGGTTGCAATCGAATATATTGCAGAAATGACAAGTTAATGACGAAAAAGACGATAAAAGTAATTTTTCACAAATTGTAATATCGCATCAGTAGCAAGGAAGAAATTGCCACCTTTACTACAAAATGACAAGAAGCCAGGAGGTTAAATCTTTGTAAGGTAAGATTACAAAATAAATAATTTTCTCTTTTTTCGACTTTCCTCTCGGCATAAGATAAGTTCATCGGGTCAAAATAAAACGGAATTTATTTTATTTTAAAAGACATCACCTGTTCAATTTTAAAATAAAAGTACTTTATTCTGTAAACTGAATGGCCTCAGGGAAGATCAACAACACAATTAATGGTGATATCAAACTTAGGTATCAAAATTTCTTTTCATACCTGAAGGATTTTACCGAATTTCTGTTTTGTTAATAAGAGATAAAGTCTAAATTGGTCAAAAACGACCATAATTACTGCAACTTGCTGCAAGGCAAATATCCTTGTAAGGGAGATTTTAATGTGGATTAGGTGGGCAGCGTGATATGCCGAAATTGTCCCAAGTACACAACGAAAACACTCTGTTCAATTCGTAAACGCCAAAACTTGGTTGTATTAATGCAATTGAGGCTAAATCTGATAATTTCTGACAGGCCAGAAAAGACGACCCTTTTATTCACACCATTGCGCATGCAGAGTTAAGCTGATCATGTGAATTTTGAGTCTGGGCAATAAAAATTTAGACGAGTGAAGTTTAAAAATTATTGCTGGCTTAGCAGGGCTTTTAACCGTTACAAAGTCCATTGATTGCGGCTAGAAAGACTTGCCTTATTGGAAATGAGATTTTGTTGTACGTTTCTTGGTCAATAAGATGGAGCTGAAGATGAAACACTGAGGCTATTATGATGGTCCGCTGTTTCTATTTTTTCACTGTGATGATAAAATCCATTAAGAAAGATCGTCTCTTGATACCATTGTGTAAGCCCAGAAGCCAAGCTTTTGATTAGCATATTTTATTTTCTTTTATTATTAACGTCAAAATAATAGCCTGAAAAAGGGACTTTGGCACTGGCAGATACACAACCCTGGATATGCATAATTCTTTACACCATACTCAGCCTCATACAATAATTACTAAATATGGGCCAGTTTGAAGGTGGTAGAGGCTCTCTGCAGATCTCTCCGGCTTGTTTAAACTCCTCGACGCCCGTCTTTGTTTAGACCACAAGTTTCCCTCGTGCAATAATGTATTTTTTTATTAAAATTATATACATCTCGAGGAAATATCAGATTTTCTACTGCTTCTAAAATTGGATCTTTTCACCGCCCTTAGTGAACATATCAATTATATCTTTCACGCGTGAAGACATTGATGTCGCCATAGTTACCGCCAAATCGACTAATTATCATACATTTTTCTCTTCATGCACACGGAGCCCTCAGACACAAGTGGCCAAATGGCCGTTCTATCTGAATTCTACCTCGTTATCGTGCTGTGAGCTCACATGAGATCGCAAACGCATGCACCAACTCAGTGCAAGCTTACGCCTCTTGGTCGAAACACGTTTTTGATCTAAGGAAAATAACGCTGCTGAAAACGGGCGACGATCCACCTTCAACTGCCCTCCTAAAGAGGTCAGTGGTAAGAACAATCCACTAAGGAGGATTCTAGCACTGATAAGGTAAGTAGGGAAAGGTCCCGCAGCAGTTCAAGCACCGAAGAACAACGCAAACGAAGGAAGTTCTGCTGTTACCTTGAACGCAATAACTCTTGGTTTCGTTACTGCTGAAGCTCTCAAGGGTTTATTTGAAGACTCAAGGGATTCAATTAACGCGAAAGTTGCTGGTTTGGCCATTTTGCATTTGACTGCATCACATTTTGGCGACAATGCGGGCGAACACTCGGGCGATGATTGTGATTCGAGCGTGTCTAAGGACTACGATGAATCACTCGTCGAGGACGAGTCACCCGCTAAGAAACAGAAACAGAATGAATCTGGAAAGAATAGCGATCCCCTGGTTACTAAGCTCACAAAAACCCTACAACTCACCCAACCTCTTCTCGCTCTTCCCAAGTTTTTTTAGGGAAAAGCCCTTGGGACGACCCCCTTGGGACGAGGTTGTAACTCACCGAGCACGTGAGGCCCGCCACCGATGGGGAGCTTGCGTTACTTGTGGATAAAATCATAAGGGGGAAAGCTAATGAAGAAAAAGTAACACAATTAAAGAAACAAAACGAAATCTCAGAGAATTGTCCACCTTGTCAGAGACAAAGGTCAATCAAGGTGTCTGGAACAACCTAGATGAGTTAGCTAGGTCTACTGGCTTAAAGTTCCGGAAGGTACAGAAAAACCTGATTAAAGGAATAATAGTAGTCGTGTCAGGGGTGAGTAAGCTGATGGGCAACTCACGACTTCAGAAAGAAGCTACTGTAAGTGCCCTAAGGCTGTTAAGGACATATCAGAAACACACCGATTAAGCTCCAAGCTCACGAAAGATGGCAGCTCTAATCGTGTTTCAAAAAGTAACCAACGATCCACCGTTTGGCATGGGAAGAGTAAATATGGCGGCTCTCACAATAGTTCTGACAACAAGCAGTCAAAAGCCTTTCAGAGCCTCTTCCACTTCAGACGGAAGCAGGAGGGTAATGAGAAGAGCGATTAAACTCGAACCTTATGCAGGTTAGTCTTGAAACACAAAAATTTGCTGGTAGGCTAATGCATTTTGTATCAGCATGGATGAGTATCACAGCAGACCAAAATGTACTGGACGTTGTACAGCATTGCCATTTAGAGATTTGCAATCCAACTCAACCGAGGCCCCGGCCTCAAATTCAGTTTGATCCCAAAGAGAGAGAAGTAATTACTTCAGAAATTGCTCTCCTGCTTGAATTGAGCCTTATTGCGCCTACTGTACACACTCCAGATGAATACATTTCCACTATTTTTGTTAGGAAAAAGAAACAGCGGCCAAAACCGCATATTGAGAAACATATTGATACCCTTTGGTCAGCTGTACGACTCATGACTCCAAATTGCTTTATGGCATCAATCGACCCAAAAGATGCTTATTACTCAGTCCCTATTGCTGAAGAACACCGACAATATCTTAGTTTTTACTGGTAGAGTCGTCTCTATCAATACACATGTATACCAAATGGGCTTTCAGTGGCCCCCGGGTGTTTCATTAAGCTATTGAAACCAGTGTATTCCACCTTGAGACAGAAAGGTCACCTGAATGCCAGTTACATAGACAATTCATACCTTCAGGGTCAAGGCACCAATGAATTGTTTGCAAGTTTTGGGTTTGTGATTACTGTGGGAAATCATCTGTCATACAAGAACAGCGAATAACATTTTTGTCTTTGTCCTTGACTCCGTGTCAATGACGATTACCTTCACTGATGATAATATAGTTAAAGTGAAAGCCAGTTGCCAAGCAATGCAACGTAAACATGAAACTACTGTCATAAGCCCCACAAGCTACACCCCTTAGGAAAGAAACTGACTATGGTGGCATGTCTCCTGTCTGGCGATCCAACCAGGAGAGAGAAATTTCAGAGGTAGCTATCAGACTCATCATGGCTTCCTGGCGGAATGGATTAAAGAAACAGTACAGTACTTTAATCACAAAATGGCAAAATTTTGTAATTAAAGGCAAGTCAATTACATTCATCCATCTTCAGTGCCTGTCCTTGATTTCTTTACAACACTATACCATCAAGGCCTCACATACACTCCTATCAACACCGCCAGAAGTGCTTTGTCCAGTTATATTACATTAGAGGATGGGAAATGTGACTAGGAAAACAAGCATTGGTGTCCAGGCTGATGATAGGCATTTTGTAGGAAAAACGTCCGACATACACGGAAATTTGGGATGTGTCTATTGTTCTTTCATGTCTTCAATCCCTATCCCCTGTGGATACATTGCCCCTGAAGGAACTTGCGCTGAAACTTGTTGTGTCTATTTTAGTAGTGTCGGGCCAAAGAGATCAGACCGCATTTCTTAAATATAGATCATACGGTTCTTGCGAATAATTATTACATTTTTCATCTTGTTGGACATTCGAAACAAAGTCGAGACCAATTCCCCAACTACGCCCCCTGACACAAATAAGACAATTCGCTTTGTGACACGGAGAGAAGTTTACTAATGATACGAACAAAAGATAACCAACAGCCAACGATATGCCTAATAAAGCTCTCTGCCACCCTATGACATTAAATAAAATCACCCACGGTGGGTGGGTGGGAAGAAGAAAAGAAACAGTACCATACAAAACTCTTGTATACGCTCGAAGTAAAAACTGGCTCGAAATGAAACAGGAAACTCCTATCACCTGATACTAAAGGGTGTGTTTTGCACAATTAATCTCTTTGAACACGTGCTTGTCCAAAGGCAGTGCAAAGGGGGTAGGCGGTCAAGAACCCACTTGTTAAACTTAAAGCTTTTAATGATAAAACTCAGTGTGTTGTCACCAAGTTGAAGAAATATCTGACAAACACACACACTTTAAGAGTCTCAGAAAGTCAATTGTTTGTTAGCTATCAAAGACCTTTCAGAAAGGTTAGTAGAGATACTTTAAGCCGTTGAAGTGTGTTCTGTCTGACTCTGGAATAGACACGATCGTACGTCTGCGCCTGGTGGAGGGGTCTGTATTTATTTGAGTCAAACCCTACCCTGCACTCGATTATTTCAATGTGAGCGGCCGGATGTGGAATCTTTGTGGCTTTCTTTGATGCCCCATAGCCTACCTAGATCGATCTCGTCATTAATCCTTCGTGTCGTTTACCATTCAACTGCTAACGGACAACCCAACCACATCCGATCAAATTTAGACAGCTTACTTATGAAACAACCTAATGTACTGGTGGTGATTGCCGGGGATTTTAACCGTACTTCGACGGGCCTCAAATTAGGGGACTTGACGCAATCAAACAATGTTAAACAAATCGCAAAATCCAACACCAGAGATCCAGGAATCCTGGATTGGTTTCTTACGAACAGACAAGCCATTTTTCAATTGCTTCAACTACCTAAGATAGCGAGGAGTGACAATTTTACGATTTTAGCAAAACAAATAACAAGTAGCACGCAGACACATGTAATTCAAAAGGTGAGGGTGCGCGATTTACGGGATAGTGCGTGGCGTACGTTTGGGCGGTGGCTGACTAACAAGAACTGGTCGCAGTTGTCTTGAGTAACCAATCAACAGGTCCCCCCGACCTCCTAGTGAGTGTCAGGGAGGTGCAGGACTCTTTATCAAGCCTAAATGTCGGGGAAGCAATTGGCCCTGATATGATACCGCACAGGGTCTTAAAGGATTTCGCATCTGAACTTGCCCCGCTAATTATAGATATTTATAACTGCTCACTCAGGGAGGGCTATGTTCCTGATCTGCTGAAGCGATCGATAATCAACCCCCTGCCCAAGGTTTCTCCGCCTCAAGAAATTCAACCTGACTTGAGACTTATCTCTCCGACATGCACCCTTGCCAAAGTCATGGAAGGGTTTGCGCGCAGCAGGCTCGTGGCGCAAATTTCAGAAAAACTTGATCGACGCCAGTACGCAAGGGAGGAGCACTCCACCACGGACGCCTTGATTGATATCCTACAGGCGATTCACGAGGCAACTGATAGTGGGAATTGTGGGGTTAGAATGCTCTTTGCCGATTACTTAAAGGGTTTTGACCTGATTGACCATTTAATTCTTCTCAGGGAGTTGGCGTTTTTCGATATAAACACCGTCTTAATTAACTGGATTAGGGCCTTCCTGACTGGGAGATCGCAAGATGTAAGGATTGGAAACTCTCTGTCTGATTGGAAGTCACCCAGGGGAGGTATCCCGTAAGGGACGAAACTAGGTGTGATTTTGTTTGCTGTGATGACCAACAATCTTTTGCGTGACTGGCATTTGAGGATTAAATTTGTTGGTGATACCACGGCATTAGAAATCCTGCCAAGGAACGGTATTAGCTTACTAAATGTAGCTGTCAATGATATTCACAAGTTTTCTATCGAACATAATATGAAATTAAATCCGAAAAGTGCAAAGTTATGTTAATTAACTTCATGCAAAATGATAATTTTACTTCAAGACCAATTGTCTTAGGTAACAACAGTTGAATGTGTAACAACTTATAAGTTACTTGGTATTATTATCAGTAATGATTTAAAATGGAACGAGCATAATGGTTACACATCGAAAAAAGCTTCAAAACGCCTGTATTCCCTGAAGATTCTTAAAACAGTGGGTGTTAATAGAGAGGGAATTCTCAAAGTTTACTTGACAGCAATAAGAGCTACGTATGCTTGAATATGGCGTGCAATTCAAAGGAAATAATTCAGTGAAACATATACAGAGACAACAATTTTCATTCAGAAAGACAAGTATTAAAGTGTCTCTGAAAATCCTTGTTGATGTTTTAAGCCGGCTTCCCGGTGTTTGCTTTTTTCAAAGATGAACTCGAGGCAAGAAAATCGCTCAAAGCTTTCTTTTACAGCCAGAATTATTTAACAATTAGTCGCCGAAGGCGACGTGAATATCGGCCAATAGTCACCGAGACAAAGTCGAGGTGACTATTCGCCAATATTCACGTCGCCCGAGGCGACTAATTGTTTTAGTATAATTACATTGATGATTATTCGAGAAAATAAAATTATTGATCAATTTCCGACCCCGAAACATCAAAAAATCTGGCTGCCATTTTGGAAACTGCTAGCCTTCAATGCTATAATCACCGCGCGGGGATAGTGCGAAGCTCCTAGCCAATCACAGCGCTCTATTTTCGATAGTCATCGATCTAATTATACTAAAACTAAATCTTCTTTGGAACGTTTTCTTTCTATTTGCGGTGAGAAAATGTCTAAAGGCTTTTTAAAGTTCTATAAGCTTATATCAAACCTGATACCCGGTCAGATCATTGTCTCAAATCTTACAAACGTGCATAAACCAAATAGCTGCATAAACTACGCTCGACTTCATTAAATTAAAAAAATTAACAAATATCAAATACAATAATGACTCAGGCTTACCATTCGAGATGCACTGAAAACTATCAAGTAAGGCCAGAATCGCCTCAGACTTCAACAACCGTCTTACCATGCCATCCGAAACTTTGCCAAAGCGACGTATTTCTCAACCAAAAACCCAGTAAATAAACTGGCCATGAATAACAGAAGACTCTTGGTAGCAGCTGAATTTCCTTTTGTACATTCAGTGGAAAACGACAGTTAAAAACATCACAAGTTGTATCTCATGATGTTGGCGTGGCCAATCAGTGGTACCATGAAAATGGGATGATAGTTAATGAGAGCAAGCACCAGTGTCTAATCCTTGGTGATACGGAGTATGGTTTTTCCTTCCCAGTAAAGGACACGTTAGAGATTTTTGGAATGGAAATAGATAATAAACTGAATTTTTCTAAACATATATCAAATGTATGCAAAAAGATTAATAATCAATTTAATGTTATGTTGCGCTTTCGAAAACTCATACGCAGGGAAATCTTATTCAAACTTTACAAAGCATATATTCTACCTCATTTTTATTATTGCTCCTCTGTCTGGCACTTTTGTGGAGCGCGTGATGCGGATAAACTTGAAGCTTTAAACAAAAGAATACTTAGATTTATACTTGGAGATTACTCGTCTCCATACAACACTCTTCTCTCAAAAGTCAACTCTACTTCGTTATGTAACAAACGCGTTCAAAATTTCCTCATACTGTTATATAAGAGTTTGTTTTTCACTCATTTTCCTGCTTATATGAAGAATATGTTTTCACTCCGGTCCTCTTCTTATGATCTTCGTGGCAACTACATTCTTTCACTAAGTAAACCTAAAACAACTACCTATGGTCTTAACTCCTTTTCTTACTTTTCAGCTAAGCAGTGGAATGCACTGCCGGACTTTTTTCGTACTAGTTTTTTTGCAGACTTTAAGACCAAAATACAGGATGTTACCTTCATATAGATTCTTTTTCTTGACATACTTAAACTTAAAATTGTAAATTGTTAAATAATTTTCTTTTCTTTTCTTTTATGTACATATTATTACTAATATCATTTTATTATTATTACTTAGATGAATGCATTTAATGAAACGAATTTATATATGTATTTCTATATTATTTTCATGTAGTGTTAGCTCGAAGATATTAGCTAGTTAGCTACTCTAAAATTCGAGTATAAATAAAGTTTATGTTATGTTATGTTATCACAAGTTGGCACAAAACTCTGTCTACTTCAGCTGTCAAAGTAAACAAGATTTAAGTGTCATTGTCAGAGAAAACCGGGCAGGGGCCACGGGTCGAGGTTGGCCGATTCCTTTCAAATTCCTACTACAGATTACCTTTCTGATATGATTTTAAAATATTCCCTTTTTAATCTGATTGACTTTTTTTCATGTGAGTTTGACCACCCCCTCTTGTTTTTGGCTAATGTGCATAAGATTACCAGGTCAATTTGGGGTGACTTGTGCAAGTTATTTCTCCTACCTCTTGCCAGTTTTCTGTGTATTTTTTATTTATTTAGATTATTTGAGATTCGATCCAATTGTATTCATGTGATGAATGATTCTGGATTCTTCTTACGTTTTTCGCGGGCATGCAAATTTCCGCCTCGTGTGACTTTGGCAGATTCGCCAATTTTAGGCCATTTTCAAATTACATTTTCTCAAATCTGCGCGGATAAAATTCCAAATCAAATTGGTTTTGGCACAGTCCATTTATAACTGTTTAATGTTCGGTAAGTTTTAGATTAGGATCTCCGAATCCTTTTGCAAGATTGACCACGTAAGTGCGCCCAGATCGGCAAAAATAACATGAAATACTTGTGTTTCATCCATAAATATGTTCTCAGTCCGCTGTTTCATTGAGCCTGACAAAAATTAATATACCCTACAGCTTTTACGTGTTTTTTAGCAATATTTACCGCGAAATGTAAACATTACTTTCTCACAGCTTCATTGAGTTTCACATGCGATGTTTTCTGCAAGTTTATCCCTAAATATTGAACATAAAATCTAGTTTGCGTGTGTTTGCGTCTAATTTACCTCTAAAAATGTCTAGGAAAATCCGTCGATATTGTTACGGAGAGAGAGAATTAGCTAGACTAAAGAAAATTGTAAAAGCACTGATTTCGTATCTGAAAACAAACGTAACGTAATTTGAGCCGCTAGTTTTACATCGAGGACACGTAATCAGAACATTCGCATTCCCTTTAAAACATGAGTACTCTAGTGATCTGCTCTTTTTTAACGGGGATCCATCCGGTGACAAAGTAGGTATAGGAAATCGAAGAAGTCCCCACAATCTCGCTGCACCCGGGTACTTCGATGTTGCTCCTTAAAAGGTTAAGTGCGATGACTGTTTTTCCAAAGCATAGAAATCCACTTGGGAAAGATTGGGCCTGCCGTTAAAGTGACAAGTGTAATGGGTCTACAAAGAAAGTTAGCTTATTCACGTCGAGTAACAGCTGCTTTTTCCACGGAAATTAATGAAATACATAGCAAAGCAGTTCCCACAGGACTGTTGGATCAGATAAGAAAACGATTAAGTTCACTGGGAAAGAGGACTGGTAGCGCGTCCAACAGAAAAGAGTGGGTAACCAACATGTTATGATGAAAAATAATTATCCTTGCTAGCTGAAGGATCGTAGTCTACAGAACTTACTGAAAGTGGCATTTTATACAGAAACTCCGATCCTCTAACTTCAATTCATTCTTTCATTCCAAATCACAAGCTCTATATATGCGATCCTTGTTGTGCCTAATTTAGTACTATTTTTCTTAGTTCCTACTTCGACAACACAATCAATTAATCCCGCTAATGGTCATGAGACATGCACTCCTAGTAACCGTATAAAGGATATATAAAATAAAGAGAATAGCTTCAAAAGCTAGTCTATGTTGAAGAAATCCTATGCTAATTCTTTTTCTCGTGCAATCTGAGGGAGAGGGGCGGGACACAGGAGACCCAGATACAGCAGAAAGTGTAATTGCATTTTCTGCAACCCAGCATGTTTTCGGGGTGTCTGCTTTACCTACACCCGTCGAACCGTTCTACCAGAAAAGAATGTAAGTTTGGAGAGAGCTATTTACTTACAATATTAATAGGTCTTATATTGAAGAAGAAGCTAAGCAAGATGTGCTCAGTAAACTGGACAGTGAACTTTACCTGATAATAATGGCTTTGGTAATGACGTTCGTCCATTCAGTAGTGCGAGCTAATGAGTGACTTTGGCAAGCGAGGAAGATGTTTGCATGTTAGCGCGGTAATCATCAGTCAAGGCAGCATTTATATTAGCAAGTTTCAAGTAGATAACTTTGTTCTTCTTTTTAACAGTTGCACACAGAATAGTTTCGCAGTTAATTTTGCCTATTATCTAGCATATGCTACACACTATCAAGGTTTAACATCATGCTCTCATAACTTTTTTACTCATTCTGATAACGCTGGCTGTTACCATAATGGGCCACTCCTTGTCAGCTTACCACAACTTGTGGAGCGAGAAATGGTGTCTGATTAATTTGTCATGTCATTTTTGATCAGCAGGCTAACTGTAAAGGACATAGCAATATCGTAATACTGCACCTATGAAGGTTCCTATTAGACACCACGTGAACGAGAAACACAACTTTACTACTACCCAGGAAATGAAAGAGGGATTAGAGTGATATGGTAGGCTAAGGGACTTTAGTAGAATCCAACTAGTGGTCTATTAGCAATGCTGCGATCTGATTGGTTGAGCTCCTACTAGGCTATATGTTATAGCCTACTAGTAGCAAAAAGGGCTGACTTGTTGGCGGCAAAAAAGGATTTTTAACTAGCTAAAGTTGTTTTATCTCGACATTTTTTACCAAATAGTTGGATTTTACTAAAACAATTATTCCTCTCGCCCTCGTGGCCTCTGAGTCAATAGCCTATTCGGCCTTCGGACTCATGGGCTATTGACTCAGAGCCCATTCAGGACAGGTTTCTCTGGAAAGGTTTTTTTCTACGAAAAAAAAAAACCCTTTCTGCGCGCCCATTGAAATGTATGCAAAATAGTGCTTATGTCTAGAGAAAAGACCTTTTTTCTTTAGAGAAAAAAATTTAAATGCAAGTTAAAATCGTTTCTATAGGGTTAATTCACAAAGAGGTGTGTCAAATGAAGCAATATATATTAGACATCACGCTACTAATTTAGGAACATTGACAATCGCAACAAAATACAGTGAACGGTTTGAACCCATAACCGAGGATTCATTTCATAAATTAGTGGAATATAATCGTTCGGGAAGGTGTAGTCCTGAATAGGACTGTTGTTGACTACCTGTCAACAGTCGTATTCAGGACTTCGCAGATCTACACTCACCTGAAAGATTATATCCCATCAACTTATGAAAATTAAAAAGCGCCCGTTTAAAGTAATGGTAAGTTTATATGAAGATTAACGCAAACCGAAGTAGTCAATGAGAGTGGCCGAAAGTTACCAAAAGTACCCTAAAGGATTACAAGGGTGTTCATTACTCTTATAGAGTTCACAAGTTGTCAATAGCATTTAAGCGTTCGCGATAGCGTGCGATTGAAGAAATGGTAAGTTTATTTATATGAAGATTAACGCAAGCCGAAGTAGTCAATGATAGTGGCCGAAGGTTACCGAAAGTACCCCGAAGGATCACAATGGTGTTCATTAATTTTATAGTGTTCACAAGTTGACAAAGGCTTTTAAGCGTTCACGAAAGCGCGCGTTTGAAGTAATGGTAAGTTTATATGAAGATTGACGAAAGCCAAAGTAGTCAATGATAGTGGCCGAAAGTTACCAAACGTACCCCGAATTATCACAATGGTGTTCATTAATCGAATAGTGTTCACAAGTTGGCAAAGGCATTTAAGCGTTCACGGCAGCACGCGTTTGAAGTAATGGTAAGTTTATATGAAGATTGACGCAAGCCGAAGTAGTCAATGACAGAAGCCGAAAGTTACCGAAAGTACCCGGAAGAATTATAATGGTGTTCATTAATCTTAAAGTCTTTACAAGAAGACAAGGGCAATTACGCGTTCACAATAGCGCGGGTTTGAAGTAATGGTAAGTTTATATGAAGATTAACGCAAGCCGAAGTAGTCAATGATAGTGGCCGAAGGTTACCGAAAGTACCCCGAAGGATTACAATGGTGTTCATTAATCTTATAGTGTTCACAATTTGACAAAGGCATTTAAGCGTTCACGAAAGCGCGCGTTTGAAGTAATGGTAAGTTTATATGAAGATTGACGAAAGCCGAAGTAGTCAATGACAGTGGTCGGCAAAAGTTACCCAAAGTACCCCTAAGGGATTGCCAGAGTGTTTATAATCTTAGTTGGCAAGGGCATTTAAGCGTTCACAAAAGCGGGTGTTTAAAGTAATGGTAAGTTTATATGAAGATTGATGTAAGCCGAACTGGTCAATGATAGTGGTCAAAAGTTACCCAAAGTACCTCCGAAGGATTGCGAGAGTGTTAATTAAGTTCAAAGTGTTCACAAGAGTTGGCAAAGGCTATTAAGCGTTCACGATAGCTCGCGTTTAAAGTAATCGTAAGTTTATATGAAGAATGACGCAAGCGGAAGTAATCAATGATAGTGGCCGAAAGTTTTTTTTTTAAAATTTCAATTACAAAGTACTTATTTACAATAGTTACTTACAAACAATATATGGTGCTTACACTACTGACAAAAATATACTCTACTTACAAAACAATACTGACTGATTTACAATGTGAGATACTTACGCTACTAACAATACTATCCTCTACTTACAATACGATTTACATACGCTACAAAAACCAGAAAAAAAGGGGGGAGTATGATAAATTTTTATTAGTTAACCGTAGTTCTAACTCAAAGGAGAAAAAAGAGATTAAAGATTAGTGGCCGAAAGTTACCAAAAGTACCCTAAAGGACTACAAGGCTGTTTATTACTCTTATAGTGTTCACAAGTTTACAAAGGCATTTTAGCGTTCACGATAGCGGGCGTTTGAAGAAATGGGAAGTTTATAGGAAGATTGACCCAAGCCGAAATAGCCAATGTTACCGAAAATACCCCCGAAGGATTGAGAGAGTGTTCATTAAATTTATGGTGTTCACAAGGGTTGGCAAAGGCGTTTCAGTGTTCACGATAGCGCGTGTTTGAAGTATTGGTAAGTGTATATGAAGATTGACGAAAACCGAAGTAGTCAATGATAGTGGCCGAAAGTAACCAAAAGTACCCTAAAGGATTACAAGGGTGTTCATTACTCTTGTAGAGTTCACAAGTTTACAAAGGCATTTTAGCGTTCACGATAGCGGGCGTTTGAACAAATGGTAACTTTATATGAAGATTAACGCAAGCCGAAGTAGTCAATGATAGTGGCCGAAGGTTACCGAAAGTACCCCGAAGGATCACAATGGTGTTCATTAATCTTATAGTGTTCACTAGTTGACAAAGGCATTTAAGCGTTCACGAAAGCGCGCGTTTGAAGTAATGGTAAGTTTATATGAAGATTGACGAAAGCCGAAGTGGTTAATGATAGTGGCCGAAATTTACAGAGAGTACCCGGAAGGATTACAATGGTTTTCATGAATCTTAGAGTTCACAAGTTGACAAAGGTAATTAAGCGTTTACGAAAGCGCGTGTTTGAAGTAATGGTAAGTTTATATGAAGATTGACGAAAGCCGAAGTAGTCAATGATAGTGGTCGGCAAAAGTTACCCAAAGTACCCCTAAGGGATTGCCAGAGTGTTTATAATCTCAGTTGGCAAGGGCATTTAAGCGTTCACAAAAGCGGGTGTTTAAAGTAATGGTAAGTTTATATGAAGATTGATGCAAGCCGAACTGGTCAATGACAGTGGTCAAAAGTTACCCAAAGTACCTCCGAAGGATTGCGAGAGTGTTAATTAAGTTCAAAGTGTTCACAAGAGTTGGCAAAGGCTATTAAGCGTTCACGATAGCTCGCGTTTAAAGTAATCGTAAGTTTATATGAAGAATGACGCAAGCGGAAGTAATGATAGTGGCCGAAAGTTTTTTTTTTTAAAATTTCAATTACAAAGTACTTATTTACAATAGTTACTTACAAACAATATATGGCGCTTACACTACTGACAAAAATATACTCTACTTACAAAACAATACTGACTGATTTACAATGTGAGATACTTACGCTACTAACAATACTATCCTCTACTTACAATACGATTTACATACGCTACAAAAACCAGAAAAAAAGGGGGGAGTATGATAAATTTTTATTAGTTAACTGTAGTTCTAACTCAAAGGAGAAAAAAGAGATTAAAGATTAGTGGCCGAAAGTTACCAAAAGTACCCTAAAGGACTACAAGGCTGTTTATTACTCTTATAGTGTTCACAAAGGCATTTTAGCGTTCACGATAGCGGGCGTTTGAAGAAATGGGAAGTTTATAGGAAGATTGACCCAAGTCGAAATAGCCAACGTTACCGAAAATACCCCCGAAGGATTGAGAGAGTGTTCATTAAATTTATGGTGTTCACAAGGGTTGGCAAAGGCGTTTCAGTGTTCACGATAGCGCGTGTTTGAAGTATTGGTAAGTGTATATGAAGATTGACGAAAACCGAAGTAGTCAATGATGGTGGCCGAAAGTTACCAAAAGTACCCTAAAGGATTACAAGGGTGTTCATTACTCTTGTAGAGTTCACAAGTTTACAAAGGCATTTTAGCGTTCACGATAGCGGGCGTTTGAACAAATGGTAACTTTATATGAAGATTAACGCAAGCCGAAGTAGTCAATGATAGTGGCCGAAGGTTACCGAAAGTACCCCGAAGGATTACAATGGTGTTCATAAATCTTATAGAGTTCACAAAGTTGACAAAGGTAATTAAGCGTTCACGAAAGCGCGTGTTTGAAGTAATGGTAAGTTTATATAAACTAAGATTGACGCAAGCCGAAGTAGTCAGTGATAGTGGTCAAGGTTTACCCTTAGTACCTCTGAAGGATTGCGAGAGAGTTCATTACTTTCATGGTGTTCACAAGTGTAGGCAAAGGCTTTTGAGTGTTCACGATAGCGCGTGTTTGAAGTAATGGTAAGTTTATATAAAGATTGACGCAAGCCGAAATAGTCAATGATCGTGGTCAAAAGTTACCCAAAGTACCCGCAAAGGATTGCGAGAGTGTTAATTAATTTTTTCATAGTACTCACAAGAGGTGGTAAAGGCTTTTAAGCGTTCACTGTGGCGCGATTTTAAAGTAATGTTTTTATGGTAACTTTATATGAAGATTGACGCAAGCCGAAGTAGTCAATGATAGAAGCCGAAAGTACCCCCGAGGATTGGGGGACGCAATAATAATAATAACAATTAAAAATTTATAACGCGCCTTTTCCATGCAAATAAGATCAAAAGCGCGAGACATGACGTAAATGTTAAAAGAAATGAAAGCTAAAATAAGCATAATAATTAAGGCTGAGAGTAAACAACGCTAAATCTTACATAAAGATAAAAACATTAAATATGTTATATAGTAGGTTAAAAACATTACATATCAAAAGCTATTCTAAAAAGATGCGTTTTAAGTAAAGATTTAAATCGTTCAAAATTGTCCTCAAGACGGACGTGAAGGGGCAGATTCTTCCATAAACCAGCGGCAGCAGAGGAAAAAATACCATCCCCTAAAGTCTTTTTCAGATTTAAACGAGATAAGACATGATAAGATAAGACAAGACTGCTAGCGGAACGGAGAAAATTGCGCGGCTGTTCGCTTTAATAGCAATCAAATCGATCAAGTAACCAGGCGCATGACCGTAGATAGCTTTAAAAATAAGAAGAAGTATTTTATAATCAATACGAAATTTGACAGGAAGCCAATGCAAGCAGAAGTAATAAACGGTAGTGGTTGAAAGTTATAGCCGGAAAGTACCCCCAAAAGAACGCAATTTGGGAAAGGCATATAGGCATTTACGATAGAGCCGGTTCGTAGTAATGGTAAGTACACATGTAGATATAACGCAAGCCGAAGTCCGAGTTAACAATGGTGGTCGAAAGTTACCGAAAGTACCCCGAATGATTGCGAGAGTGTTCATTACACTAAACGCAATTTGACAACGGCATTTAAGCATTTACGATAGCGCGTGTTGGAAGTAGTGGTAAGTTCATATGAAGATTAACGCAAGCTGAAGTGCATGGTCAATAATAGTGGGTACCGAAAGTATCCCCCAAAAGGAAGATTGACGAAGGCTGAAGAAGCCGACAATAGTACTCGCAAGTTACCAACACGGCCCCAAAGGTTGGCGGGAGTCTATCGTATTTCACGATCAGCATTAAAAATATTTTGACAAGACCTATCCTAAGCGCGCCGGTCTGCCGTGCGGGAGGCCGCTGGTTCAAGAAAGGTCTTTAAGTAACTCAGGAGAAAGTGCTGCCTTTGTAAAGACATCTGCAAACGGTTAGACTTTCTAGTCTTCTCGGATAAGGACGATAAACCGTATGCCCCGTCTCACAACCCTTGCATATATAAATTCTGTCGGATGTTAAAGAACCCACTCACTGTTTGCAAAGAGTAGGGGACGTACGTAGCCCCCTGTGTGGTGGTCTATCTCACATGGGGGGAGGGACTCTTAAGGGCCCGCAGTAATTGGCGTCATGCTGTTGCGGTGACCCTGCGAATAATTGGCGAATCTAATAAAATAAAATAAAACAAAGAAGACTATTGCTGCCCAGTAGCAGTCGTTTTCGTAAGAAGGAAAGTCCTCCTTTGAAAATGAAGCACTTTTCCTGGTGTCCAACTTGAGAAAGCTGTCCTAAAACAGAAAAAAAGGTTCAATGTTTATCAGTAGACCGAAGATCAATGATAGAGAAATTTGAGTGCTGGTTATTATTCGCTCTTGTTTTATCGCGTTGGTAAGTTTTTTAAACGATTTGCACAGTCCAACCGCTATTTTTGCAACTGACCCTGCTCGAAAGCAAACTACGCCAGTGCACAACTCCTACGATGCTATGCTCTTATTCTTGGGGTATAATTAGCTGTCCTACCTCCATAAATAATATCAACCCTTAACAGCAATGGTGCTCGCTATGTGGGTCTTAAAAGAAAACGGGAGATTAATGCAAAGAAGAATATCCGTTATACCTGAAGCGTAGAAAACGCCTCCCAACGTGATGAACAAATGAACTGCTGGGTACGTTCAATCTAGAAAAGAAAAAAGCTCAAGAAAAGAAAAAAAAACAAGCGATTAGAAAATATTACCCACAGACTTAAATTGAACAAATACAGCTTATTTCATATGGAATTAATTCTCAAGCTTTTTTCCTCGGACGCTTTCCAAGCCAGTCTTTCAGTTGCAACGGATCCTAGACTCAGTTCTAGGAATTTGTGAGCACATTTCTTGCTTTGTTTAAGACCTGATAATAATTTATCTCTTCTTTCCTCTCCACCCTATTCATTATTTATCGCAAAATAACGTTTTATGTAACTTGCTGAATATGCTTTTGATTTGCAACTATAGGGGATTTAGATAACAAATGAAGTTTAACGCCAAACTGTCAGCAGATATTTTAAGTGGGCAGGAACATCAATAAAAAAGAAAGTCGACTCACAATGAACCCTCAATCACCGCTTCTCCCTGTAATAACAACTGCGCAAATTCATACAGTTATACTATTATACTGCTGATTGGAGTTTAAATTCTTACTACTTGTTTAAAGTTGTACAGATTATACAGAGTATTCCCTTTCTTGAATTCTGTCCTTTTAAGCCGAAGATGTCTAACAAAAACTAAGCCAGATTTAAACAGCATACCTTCACTTAATGAGCTTTTTCAAAGTGCAGAGTTATACTGTACAACAAAACTGATACTTTTATGTAATAGTTTAGTTGTTGATGTCAAATTTTGCTGTTTCAGTCTGTTAGGATCAGACTTTTTGTTGAATTTGCTGCTTGGTTTCAATGACAGATGCTAATTAAGACCAGGCTGATTATTCAAGTTTATGCCCAGTATCTTTCATGGGGCCGCCCTTAAAATATCACAGCGAGCTGGTCAAAAGCACCGGTTCCCTTGTTTTTCAAACCCAGCAATGTAAAAATAATATGCAGCAACATTTCAATAGTATATTTAGATAATAGTAGCTGTCAAGCAGTGTCGTTAAAGCAGGGAAAATGTTTCATATTTTCACATTTTTTTTAACTTGAATTCTGGGCTTTTAAGCCAAAAAACGTTTTCACATATACTAAGCCAAATTTATACCACATACCTTGATGAACTTTTTCAAAGTGCAGAGTTATACACTCTACAGCGAAACTGGTACTTTTATGTAAAAGTTTAGTTGTTGATGTCATATGTTGCTTATTCAGTCTGTTAGGATCAGACTTTTTGTTGAATTTGCTGCTTGGTTTCAATGACAGATGCTAATTAAGACCAGGCTGATTATTCAAGTTTATGCCCAGTATCTTTCATGGGGCCGCCCTTAAAATATCACAGCAAGCTGGTCAAAAGCACCGGTTCCCTTGTTTTTCAAACCCAGCAATGTAAAAATAATATGCAGCAACATTTCAATAGTATATTTAGATAATAGTAGCTGTCAAGCAGTGTCGTTAAAGCAGGGAAAATGTTTCATATTTTCACATTTTTTTTAACTTGAATTCTGGGCTTTTAAGCCAAAAAACGTTTTCACATATACTAAGCCAAATTTATACCACATACCTTGATGAACTTTTTCAAAGTGCAGAGTTATACACTCTACAGCGAAACTGGTACTTTTATGTAATAGTTTAGTTGTTGATGTCATATGTTGCTTATTCAGTCTGTTAGGATCAGACTTTTTGTTGAATTTGCTGCTTGGTTTCAATGACAGATGCTAATTAAGACCAGGCTGATTATTCAAGTTTATGCCCAGTATCTTTCATGGGGCCGCCCTTAAAATATCACAGCAAGCTGGTCAAAAGCACCGGTTCCCTTGTTTTTCAAACCCAGCAATGTAAAAATAATATGCAGCAACATTTCAATAGTATATTTAGATAATAGTAGCTGTCAAGCAGTGTCGTTAAAGCAGGGAAAATGTTTCATATTTTCACATTTTTTTAACTTGAATTATGGGCTTTTAAGCCAAAAAACGTTTTCACATATACTAAGCCAAATTTATACCACATACCTTGATGAACTTTTTCAAAGTGCAGAGTTATACACTCTACAGCGAAACTGGTACTTTTATGTAATAGTTTAGTTGTTGATGTCATATGTTGCTTATTCAGTCTGTTAGGATCAGACTTTTTGTTGAATTTGAAGTATCAGTCCAGGGAGCCTCTGTCTCCCTTGATTGCTGGGTTGGAATCCCAGTTTATCTAGTTTTAAAAGTAAGTTTCATTTACCATTGACTGAAGTATCAGTCCAGAGAGACTCTGTCTCCCTTGCTTGCTGGGTTGGAATCCCAGTTTATCTAGTTTTAAAAGTAAGTTTCATCTATCATTAACTGAAGTATCAGTCCAGGGAGCCTCTACGTCCCTTGCTTGCTGGGTTGGAATCCCAGTTTATCTAGTTTTAAAAGTAAGTTTCATCTATCATTGACTGAAGTATCAGTCCAGGGAGCCTCTGTCTCCCTTCCTTGCTGGGTTGGAATCCCAGTTTATCTAGTTTTAAAAGTAAGTTTCATCTATCATTGACTGAAGTATCAGTCCAGGGAGCCTCTGTCTCCCTTGATTGCTGGGTTGGAATCCCAGTTTATCTAGTTTTAATAGTAAGTTTCATCTATCATTGACTGAAGTATCAGTCCAGAGAGCCTCTGTCTCCCTTCCTTGCTGGGTTGGAATCCCAGTTTATCTAGTTTTAATAGTAAGTTTCATCTATCATTGACTGAAGTATCAGTCCAGGGAGCCTCTGTGTCCCTTGCTTGCTGGGTTGGAATCCCAGTTTATCAAGTTTTAATAGTAAGTTTCATCTATCATTGACTGAAGTATCAGTCCAGGGAGCCTGTGTCTCCCTTGATTGCTGGGTTGGAATCCCAGTTTATCTAGTTTTAATAGTAAGTTTCATCTATCATTGACTGAAGTATCAGTCCAGGGAGCCTCTGTGTCCCTTGCTTGCTGGGTTGGAATCCCAGTTTATCAAGTTTTAATAGTAAGTTTCATCTATCATTGACTGAAGTATCAGTCCAGGGAGCCTGTGTCTCCCTTGATTGCTGGGTTGGAATCCCAGTTTATCTAGTTTTAATAGTAAGTTTCATCTATCATTGACTGAAGTATCAGTCCAGGGAGCCTCTGTCTCCCTTGCTTGCTGGGTTGGAATCCCAGTTTATGAAGTTTTAAAAGTAAGTTTCATCTATCATTGACTGAAGTATCAGTCCAGGGAGCCTCTGTCTCCCTTGCCTGCTGGGTTGGAATCCCAATTTATCTAGTTTTAATAAAAAAGACTGGTTTCATCTATCATTGACTAAAGTATCAGTCCAGGGAGACTCTTGTCTCCCTTGCTTGCTGGGTTGGAATCCCAGTTTATCTAGTTTTAAAAATAAGTTTCATCTATCATTGACTGAAGTATCAGTCCAGGGAGCCTCTATGTCCCTTGCTTGCTGGGTTGGAATCCCAGTTTATCTAGTTTTAAAAGTAAGTTTTATCTATCATTGACTGAAGTATCAGTCCAGGGAGCCTCTGTCTCCCTTGCTTGCTGGGTTGGAATCCCAGTTTATCTAGTTTTAATAGTAAGTTTCATCTATCATTGACTGAAGTATCAGTCCAGGGAGCCTGTGTCTCCCTTGCTTGCTGGGTTGGAATCCCAATTTATCTAGTTTTAATAGTAAGTTTCATCTATCATTGACTGAAGTATCAGTCCAGGGAGCCTCTGTGTCCCTTGCTTGCTGGGTTGGAATCCCAGTTTATCTAGTTTTAATAGTAAGTTTCATCTATCATTGACTGAAGTATCAGTCCAGGGAGCCTCTGTGTCCCTTGCTTGCTGGGTTGGAATCCCAGTTTATCAAGTTTTAAAAGTAAGTTTCATCTATCATTGACTGAAGTATCAGTCCAGGGAGCCTCTGTGTCCCTTGCTTGCTGGGTTGGAATCCCAGTTTATCTACTTTTAATAGTAAGTTTCATTTACCATTGACTGAAGTATCAGTCCAGAGAGACTCTGTCTCCCTTGCTTGCTGGGTTGGAATCCCAGTTTATCTAGTTTTAAAAGTAAGTTTCATCTATCATTGACTGAAGTATCAGTCCAGGGAGCCTCTGTCTCCCTTGATTGCTGGGTTGGAATCCCAGTTTATCTAGTTTTAAAAGTAAGTTTCATCTATCATTGACTGAAGTATCAGTCCAGGGAGCCTCGGTCTCCCTTGCTTGCTGGGTTGGAATCCCAGTTTATGAAGTTTTAAAAGGAAGTTTCATCTATCATTGACTGAAGTATCAGTCCAGGGAGCCTCTGTCTCCCTTGCTTGCTGGGTTGGAATCCCAGTTTATCTAGTTTTAATAGTAAGTTTCATCTATCATTGACTGAAGTATCAGTCCAGGGAGCCTGTGTCTCCCTTGCTTGCTGGGTTGGAATCCCAGTTTATCTAGTTTTAATAGTAAGTTTCATCTATCATTGACTGAAGTATCAGTCCAGGGAGCCTGTGTCTCCCTTGCTTGCTGGGTTGGAATCCCAGATTATCTAGCTTTAATAGTAAGTTTCATCTATCATTGACTGAAGTATCAGTCCAGGGAGCCTCTGTCTCCCTTGCTTGCTGGGTTGGAATCCCAGTTTATGAAGTTTTAAAAGTAAGTTTCATCTATCATTGACTAAGTATCAGTCCAGGGAGCCTCTGTCTCCCTTGCTTGCTGGGTTGGAATCCCAATTTATCTAGTTTTAATAAAAAAGACTGGTTTCATCTATCATTGACTGAAGTATCAGTCCAGGGAGACTCTGCCTCCCTTGCTTGCTGGGTTGGAATCCCAGTTTATCTAGTTTTAAAAGTAAGTTTCATCTATCATTGACTGAAGTATCAGTCCAGGGAGACTCTGTCTCCCTTGCTTGCTGGGTTGGAATCCCAGTTTATCTAGTTTTAAAAGTAAGTTTCATCTATCATTGACTGAAGTATCAGTCCAGGGAGCCTCTATGTCCCCTGCTTGCTGGGTTGGAATCCCAGTTTATCTAGTTTTAAAAGTAAGATTCATCTATCATTGACTGAAGTATCAGTCCAGGGAGCCTGTGTCTCCCTTGAGTGCTGGGTTGGAATCCCAGTTTATCTAGTTTTAAAAGTAAGTTTCATCTATCATTGACTGAAGTATCAGTCCAGGGAGCCTCGGTCTCCCTTGCTTGCTGGGTTGGAATCCCAGTTTATCTAGTTTTAATAGTAAGTTTCATCTATCATTGACTGAAGTATCAGTCCAGGGAGCCTGTGTCTCCCTTGCTTGCTGGGTTGGAATCCCAGTTTATCTAGTTTTAATAGTAAGTTTCATCTATCATTGACTGAAGTATCAGTCCAGGGAGCCTCTGTGTCCCTTGCTTGCTGGGTTGGAATCCCAGTTTATCTAGTTTTAATAGTAAGTTTCATCTATCATTGACTGAAGTATCAGTCCAGGGAGCCTCTGTCTCCCTTGATTGCTAGGTTGGAATCCCAGTTTATCTAGTTTTAATAGTAAGTTTCATCTATCATTGACTGAAGTATCAGTCCAGGGAGCCTCTGTCTCCCTTGCTTGCTGGGTTGGAATCCCAGTTTATCAAGTTTTAAAAGTAAGTTTCATCTATCATTGACTGAAGTATCAGTCCAGGGAGCCTCTGTGTCCCTTGCTTGCTGGGTTGGAATCCCAGTTTATCTACTTTTAATAGTAAGTTTCATTTACCATTGACTGAAGTATCAGTCCAGAGAGACTCTGTCTCCCTTGCTTGCTGGGTTGGAATCCCAGTTTATCTAGTTTTAATAGTAAGTTTCATCTATCATTGACTGAAGTATCAGTCCAGGGAGCCTCTGTCTCCCTTGCTTGCTGGGTTGGAATCCCAGTTTATCAAGTTTTAAAAGTAAGTTTCATCTATCATTGACTGAAGTATCAGTCCAGGGAGCCTCTGTGTCCCTTGCTTGCTGGGTTGGAATCCCAGTTTATCTACTTTTAATAGTAAGTTTCATTTACCATTGACTGAAGTATCAGTCCAGAGAGACTCTGTCTCCCTTGCTTGCTGGGTTGGAATCCCAGTTTATCTAGTTTTAAAAGTAAGTTTCATCTATCATTGACTGAAGTATCAGTCCAGGGAGCCTCTGTCTCCCTTGATTGCTGGGTTGGAATCCCAGTTTATCAAGTTTTAAAAGGAAGTTTCATCTATCATTGACTGAAGTATCAGTCCAGGGAGCCTCTGTCTCCCTTGCTTGCTGGGTTGGAATCCCAGTTTATCTAGTTTTAATAGTAAGTTTCATCTATCATTGACTGAAGTATCAGTCCAGGGAGCCTGTGTCTCCCTTGCTTGCTGGGTTGGAATCCCAGTTTATCTAGTTTTAATAGTAAGTTTCATCTATCATTGACTGAAGTATCAGTCCAGGGAGCCTCTGTCTCCCTTGCTTGCTGGGTTGGAATCCCAGTTTATCTAGTTTTAATAGTAAGTTTCATCTATCATTGACTGAAGTATCAGTCCAGAGAGCCTCTGTCTCCCTTGCTTGATGGGTTGGAATCCCAGTTTATCTAGTTTTAATAGTAAGTTTCATCTATCATTGACTGAAGTATCAGTCCAGGGAGCCTGTGTCTCCCTTGCTTGCTGGGTTGGAATCCCAGTTTATCTAGTTTTAATAGTAAGTTTCATCTATCATTGACTGAAGTATCAGTCCAGGGAGCCTCTGTGTCCCTTGCTTGCTGGGTTGGAATCCCAGTTTATCTAGTTTTAATAGTAAGTTTCATCTATCATTGACTGAAGTATCAGTCCAGGGAGCCTCTGTCTCCCTTGATTGCTAGGTTGGAATCCCAGTTTATCTAGTTTTAATAGTAAGTTTCATCTATCATTGACTGAAGTATCAGTCCAGGGAGCCTCTGTCTCCCTTGCTTGCTGGGTTGGAATCCCAGTTTATCTAGTTTTAATAGTAAGTTTCATCTATCACTGACTGAAGTATCAGTCCAGGGAGCCTCTGTGTCCCTTGCTTGCTGGGTTGGAATCCCAGTTTATCAAGTTTTAAAAGGAAGTTTCATCTATCATTGACTGAAGTATCAGTCCAGGGAGCCTCTGTCTCTCTTGCTTGCTGGGTTGGAATCCCAGTTTATCTAGTTTTAATAGTAAGTTTCATCTATCATTGACTGAAGTATCAGTCCAGGGAGCCTCTGTCTCCCTTGCTTGCTGGGTTGGAATCCCAGTTTATCAAGTTTTAAAGGTACGTTTCATCTATCATTGACTGAAGTATCAGTCCAGGGAGCCTCTGTCTCCCTTGCTTGCTGGGTTGGAATCTCAGTTTATCTAGTTTTAAAAGTAAGTTTTATCTATCATTGACGGAAGTATCAGTCCAGGGAACCTCTGTCTCCCTTGCTTGCTGGGTTGGAATCCCAGTTTATGAAGTTTTAAAAGTAAGTTTCATCTATCATTGACTGAAGTATCAGTGCAGAAAGCCTTTGTCTCCCTTGCTTGCTGGGTTGGAATCCCAGTTTATCTAGTTTTAAAAGTAAGTTTCATCTATCATTGACTGAAGTATCAGTCCAGGGAGCCTCTGTCTCCCTTGCTTGCTGGGTTGGAATCCCAGTTTATCAAGTTTTAAAAGTAAGTTTCATCTATTATTAACTGAAGTATCAGTCCAGGGAGCCTCTGTGTCCCTTGCTTGCTGGGTTGGAATCCCAGTTTATCTAGTTTTAATAGTAAGTTTCATCTATCATTGACTGAAGTATCAGTCCAGGGAGCCTGTGTCTCCCTTGCTTGCTGGGTTGGAATCCCAGTTTATCTAGTTTTAATAGTAAGTTTCATCTATCATTGACTGAAGTATCAGTCCAGGGAGCCTGTGTCTCCCTTGCTTGCTGGTTTGGAATCCCAGTTTATCTAGTTTTAAAAGTAAGTTTCATCTATCATTGACTGAAGTATCAGTCCAGGGAGCCTCTGTCTCCCTTGGTTGCTGGGTTGGAATCCCAGTTTATCTAGTTTTAATAGTAAGTTTCATCTATCATTGACTGAAGTATCAGTCCAGGGAGCCTCTGTCTCCCTTACTTGCTGGGTTGGAATCCCAGTTTATCAAGTTTTAAAAGTAAGTTTCATCTATCATTGACTGAAGTATCAGTCGAGGGAGCCTCTGTCTCCCTTGCTTGCTGGGTTGGAATCCCAGTTTATCTAGTTTTGAAGGTAAGTTTCATCTATCATTGACTGAAGTATCAGTCCAGGGAGCCTCTGTCTTCCTTGCTTGCTGGGTTCGAATCCCAGTTTATCTAGTTTTAAATGTAAGATTCATCTATCATTGACTGAAGTATCAGTCCAGAGAGCCTCTGTCTCCCTTCCTTGCTGGGTTGGAATCACAGTTTATCTAGTTTTAAAAGTAAGTTTCATATATCATTGACTGAAGTATCAGTCTAGGGAGCCTCTGTCTCGCTTGCTTGCTGGGTTGGAATCCCAGTTTATCTAGTTTTAATAGTAAGTTTCATCTATCATTGACTGAAGTAACAGTGCAGGGAGCCTCTGTCTCCCTTGCTTGCTGGGTTGGAATCCCAGTTTATCTAGTATTAAAAGTAAGTTTCGTCTATCATTGACTGAAGTATCAGTCCAGGGAGCACCTGTCTTCCTTGATTGCTAGGTTGGAATCCCAGTTTATCTAGTTTTAATAGTAAGTTTCATCTCTCATTGACTGAAGTATAAGTCCAGGGAGTGGTCTGTCTCCCTTGCTTGCTGGGTTGGAATCCCAGTTTATGTAGTTTTAATAGTAAGTTTCATCTATCATTGACTGAAGTATCAGTCCAGGGAGCCTCTGTCTCCCTTGCTTGCTGGGTTGGAATCCCAGTTTATCTAGTTTTAATAGTAAGTTTCATCTATCATTGACTGAAGTATAAGTCTAGGGAGCCTGTGTCTCCCTTGCTTGCTGGGTTGGAATCCCAGTTTATCTAGTTTTAATAGTAAGTTTCATCTACCATTGACTGAAGTATCAGTCCAGAGAGCCCCTGTCTCCCTTGCTTGCTGGGTTGGAATCCCAGTTTATCTAGTGTCAATAGTAAGTTTCATCTATCATTGAGTGAAGTATCATTTCAGGGAGGTGCTGTCTCCCTTGCTTTCTTGGTTGGAATCCCAGTTTATTTAGTTTTAATAGTACTTTTGTCTATCATAGACTGAAGTATCATTTCATGGAGGTGCTGTCTCCCTTGCTTGCTGGGCTTGAATCCCAGTTTACTAAGTTTTAATGACTGAATTGTTACTTATTAGTTCATGGAGAACCAGCCTACCTTGTTGCTGGGTTGGAATCTCAGATGACCTAAAGTTTCTGTTATCTTTCTGCGTCCCAGTTGTTTGCTTGGATAGAATCCCATTTCACCTACGTATATAATTTCTTATATAAATATTAGACTTTCCAGGTAATTTTTCAGGGAGCACCTGTCTCCTATTGTTTGGCAGGTTGGAATCCCAGTTGACCTACGTGTATATTTCTTAATAATAATAATCTAAACATGAAACTGGCATGCATCCCAGTTGTTGATCTGAAAGGTTTAAAACTGATATTTTTTTGCCTGTTTGAGTGGGGTATCTTCTTCACTGTATTAATTGCTAGATTGGATAATATTGTACGTACATGCATGTAAAAAGTATATGTTATTTAATTTTGTATTTACCTTTTTTAATTCTTGGTTGTCAAATCCTCTAATTTGTGCCTCTGATCTCTGAGTGATAAAAAAATGAACTTAATTTAGTTACGGTCTCATACTAACAATCTAATAGTCAGCTGAAGTACTCACCCACAGGTTGTATTATAAACTTAAAGAGTTAAAATTAACTGTTGGAGAGGAAGTAGTAGTTTAAGCTTAATAAGGTTGTCAATTTACTGAATGTTAATACAATAGTATTATTATAGCATGTTACCATGCCATTCTAAATTTTCAAAGTATGGGATCCAGCACTGGGACTAATGCACATCACTGGCATCTTCCAGGGAAGGACCCTGTACCAACCAGGGGAGACCACATCAGAGAATACAATGGACTGAACACAGGGCTCGAAATTAACAGTAGTGTGTTAACCAATGGTTAGTAGTTTCCAATGTTTGGTTACTAAAAATGTGCCGAAGTAACCCATCATGGTTAGTAAAAATTACTGTCACATAAGTGGTTTCATTCAATTCACAGCAATTCTTCTTGCAAATGAAGATCAATTTTCACAAAAGGCTGACGCGTTTCTTTCTTGTATAAAATTGTTTTCTATCTTACACAGTAATTGTTTCAAATGATAGCATATAATTATAATCGAGTAACATTAAAAACCCGCATTTCATGAAACTAAAGGTGACCAAAGATAACTGGGCTTTTGTTGGTTGAGGGGATATGGACACAACCTTAATATACCTCCACCATCTTGTGTTTTTGCATTAATGTTTGGAAGTGGTTCATTTGTGAAACCTGATGAGATGCAAAGATCCTTTCAATTGATAGTTTTTTAGAAAATTAATGGTCACTGCCCAAAATTTGTGATCAGATCAGATGCAAAGATTCTTCAATTGGTAGTTTTTCAGAAAATTAAAGGTTGCTACCCAAAATTTGTGACGAAGAAAAGGAAGATCAAGAAACAAAACAACATTTTGATGAGTTTAAACAAATCATGTTTTGAAACAATCTGTCCATACGTTTTCCTCATTTAGTAGCACAATTTTCGATAGTTGATATAATTATTGTAACTTTAAAAACACTGAGATTCTTGGATAACAAACCTGATAATTTGGTTGGCAAAATTTATGCCCACTAACCTGAAGGGTTAGTTATCCAAAAAATTAATTATGAGCCCTGGAAGAGATTATGGCTGAATTGATAGTTATTCATCTACATCATGAGTAATGCAGACAAGATCATCAGAATAAGAATGCACTAACATGTTACAGTTTCTTATGAGATAAGTTTTATTTCTACTGTACTGTACCGCGTATAATGAATTGCTAAAAAATTATGAACACAGGAAATTAAGTCTTCAATGGACAGCAGTAACTCGAACCTTCACTGACTTGAACTGCTTTACATATCTCTAAAGTCTGAGTTTGAGTTTACAGTGTTCTGTTGTTTCATTAAAAGTCTCCTCTAGCTGTACCAATTGGATATGTGCGTTTTTTTTTTCAATGACAAGCCTTTAACTAGGGGACTTTGTCTGTTAAATTTCCCTCACCTTTGCTTAAAATTGTCACCTTGGCATCACCCCTTTTTCCAATTCCCCCTTGTTGTCCCAGGGTCCTATCCCAGGGAAAAGCCAATGACATGTGCATTAAAGACCATAAGACAGCCTTTAAGCTTGAGTATTATTTTTCAAGCTCGTCTACCGCTAGTTATTTTGCTCCATGAGTTACATCAGCTATATATTAAGCTTAACGATTTAGTCTTTTACCAAAATTAAAGCACATATTTTGCTCTGCTGGTCTTACATATAAATATATAAATACCAAGATTACGGACATCGAACCTCCTTCATCGAACCTAAACAGTGGAAAGGTCTATTTAGGGGAGCCCCGACCCACAACACTTCCTTACAAGATAGCGAGCTACCATACAATAGGAGCAGTAATTTTTTTCCAGCTTTTCCACTCTACCCTCCCTGTAGTATAGGTAGTGCCGGGTCGTTTGTACGTCTGATCATGACAGTCGACTTGAACATGTTAGGCTAAGCTTTTTGTGGCTTTTGTCAACTGTTGAGCTTACCGTTACGTCGGCCCTGACTTTCTAATTCTATTGACTTGTTTGGTGTTTTGGTTTTTATATTGCAGAGTCCTTTTTCGAGATTGTTGTAGGTACTTTATAAGCCTAAATTAGGTTTACTTTGCTTCCACCCTGCGCCGCCATATTGGCCGGGACGCCAGAAGACCCTGGGACAAGGATATACGGCTTGTACCATACCACAGGGTCCCAAACCATCTGTTTATTGGTAAATGCCTTGGATTCACAGTTAAGTTTGCTTCATCTTTCTGTAGCAATATATCGCTAACTATGTATATAGATCAAAGTTAAGTAAACGTTGTATTACCTTACCTACGGTGTATTGTTGTCCTATTGCCTCAAACGTGGTATTTCAGCAATTTTGAATGATTTTGAGCTCGCCGGTTTGCTACTGCGTAAAAAGCAAAGAACAAAAGATCGAGTTACCAAATTAGCCATTTTATCAAGTTTGTAGTAACGTTAACAGTCAATATCCTGAGTAGTGGTAATTCATAAAGTCACTAAAGAAATATGGGGATCGAGGTTGTTAAAAGCACTTATGTTTTCAAAATCTCCTATTTAAGTTGGGTCACGGCGCATTTTTTGAACAATCAATGAGATTGTCACCTACATGAATGAACCTGACAAAAATTAGTTAAAGCATGACATAAGAAGAACTCGGATACGATTTTTTGAAGTACTCTTTATCCGGCAGTCAAAATTTTATCGTGTTAGGTTTTTGAAATCAGTGATTACCTAACACAGGCCGTGTCTCCTAACAATAGCTAGTCTGATAAAATCCTTAACCAGGCATTAATATTGCATTATCTAATTCAAAGCGAGGACAATCAGCCTCACGTTTTTCAGGGTCTTATGTCCTGGATTGACGAAGATATATAGTTGTGAATTCATTGGAGTAAGTCGTAAGGATTTTACAAAAGGAAAGAGAAAGACGGGGGGGGGGGGAGGGTAAGCTAAGGGGATCGGAAGTGGAGGTGTTGTTGCAGGCACTTACGTTGTAAAAGCATTTCATGACGGTTTTGGGTGCTGGGCACGTTTTGATCAACTTATGACTGCACTTCTCTTAGATTGAGCTACCTAAATAGAGTAAACAAAGTAAATATTACGTACTGAGCAAAACAACATAGCAAAGTAAAAACTGAGAAGCTGAATCTCTCTCTCGTGATTCCCGTGTAGCCCTAGTGTGTGGTGAACGGTGAACGGTGGCCGTTTTTTGCATTATTTACGACCGCAAAGCGACTGGAAGAAAATCCCGGTTTAGACCAAAAAATGCCATTTTCCACGCCTGTTTAGTTTCAGTTCTGGCCTCTAGGCAGAATGAATTTTGTCATAGAATTAAAATGATATGCTAATATTAGCATATCATTTTTCCCTTCTTATTCATTTGGAATTGAAAGGACAAGTACGTTCTTATACTCCCGCAGTTTCCCCGTAAACCATACCCGAATCCAAACCAAAATGAACAAAGTTTATACTCGTCTTTAAACCGAAAAAGCGCAAAAACCATACCCTTTGTGGGTGGTATATGCCTATATTGGACCGGAGAAAATCCAAGTATCTTAAAAAATTTGTCCGAGGGCCTGGGTGCTCTCTAAATGCTTCACTGTTTTGCCGAGACACTTTGAAAAAAACAAAAGAATTGGTTTGAAGCGTTGATAACCAAACAATGCAAAGGTACGTAAATAAAAATTTCGACGACTCTCGTCAGTAAGCAAAAAATTGAAGGAAATGATATTCATTTTAGAGAATGATATGCAGGCTAAGAAGACAACTAACTGACTTGTGACGATATAATTTCTACTTTTTGTTCTCTAAAACCCATGTCCCATTTTGCTCTTATATGTTTGACTTTTAATAATCAGTTTAAAAAACATTGAAGTAAATTTAAAGGTATTAACAACTTCAAGTGGCAGCCTATTTTCTCATTGGAATAATGCTCATACAACTAATTATTACATTGCCTAATGTAAAATCGCTCAGCAGCAAATATTGTCCAGAGAAAATCAAACTTCAGCTCGCGGCCAGGTCTAATTAATATAACTGTGTGATGAAGTTATAGAAACCTATATGTATCCTAGATATAAAAAATAACAAATTTTCCATCACCAAATTAAAACCTGTTTTATCCTTCTGCTAGTTTATGATTGTCCGCGTAAAGGTGACTTTTTACTTGGATAGTTACCTCTACAAATCTCGTGTTTGTTTTTTCTACCATAAGCTGATCATCCCTTCGTTACGCAGTTTCTTTATCTGTCAACCACCAAATTTTACTTGCGGTAGGATAACTCAAAACTGAGGAAAACGAAAAAGCAAACCACCGATTAAAATAAAACACCCCGGGGAGGTTTTAGTAGAGAAATTCACAGTCTATGAACTAGCGTGCAGTTTGCAACTCTTTGGCAATTCGTTTAGACAAGAGAAAGACAAGAGATGATGATGACGGTGTCAGTATTAGCAATAGCTGTAACACTTACACTTTCAAATTTCCAGATTGCTTCGCGAGTTGAATTTCTTCACTGTGTTTCTGTTACAGTTCTAATGTTATACCTTGCAATAGAACGAACATTTTTAGAGCAGTAACTTTCATCAGGCATCGTTAAATACAAGCGATCCATGATCGTTCAGGAGAGACTAGCTGGAAACTGCGATGCCGTTAAGAAATTTCAAAAATCAATTTGGGGTTATCTGCGCATGGGTGAATAAAGTCGACTAATTATTCTATTTTGGTACTCGCAAAAATTAATGAGAATCTATTGTATTGAAAAAAAAACCTTCGAAGTATAATTATTTACATATCTGTTCCCTTTTTTAGCATAACGTATTGCGATCAGAACTACGTGCAAATGATAAACCATCAAATAAATGATAAAAAAACGCATATGCTTTTGTTCATTTTCGGCCTCGTCCACGATAGTTCGATTATTTCCATCTGAAACCGTCCGATGGGTTTTCATTCCAGGGTTTTTGTGGTCGACTGAGCCTTAAACCGCCCTGGAGAAAGGTTAAAAAAAGCAAGCGGTTTCGGCAGCGTGCATCCGACTGGATGGTTTCGTGTAAAAAAGGCTAATTCGTATAAAAAAGTATGTCAGTATAAAAGCATATCCGACTTCGTATAGATATGCACTCTAAGGCCAAGTCCACCTTATCGGAGATTAAATTTCTGGAGTCAAAAATTTGAAGACTTGTAATAAAATTAATAAAATTAAAAAAAGAATCAAATGCAACGCAAATACATCCGTTTTAGAGGGTTGCTTTTTGCTGTCAATATTAAAAAGATTTAGAGCTAAGTTAAGAATTGACAATTAACATATGAGCTTTTTTGCGGGAATTGGAGGGTATTTCGGCAAATTGAGTTTAACATGTTGCTGTTACTTAGGGCGCTTTCCATTTGTCAGAACTGAGCGACCTGACCATTCCCTTGGTTTTTAATCAATCGAAAGAGACGGTTTTCAGCAAAAACTCTTGGAAAAAGCTTATCTCTTTGTCAAAGTGACTGGTCCCACCAGCCAGTTCTGAGTTCTGGAAACCGCCCTTAGTTGTAGTGTGGGAATAGAGAGATATCGATGTGAAGGCAACTTTATGGCTTTTCTTTAACTTGCGTCATGACAAGGGATAGGGGACAGGGGAAAATGACTTACACTGCAATCCCCTTGGGTTTCCTGTGACTCCCTTGGTCGGACGTATCTCAGTTTACCAGGTATAAAACTTGGGGAGAGGCTCTTTAAAGATTTCTCTTAGCCGTTGTTAGTTTTGTACAAGGTGCCATTTTCCCACAGTATTTCTTCCGGCTAAGTATGGCCTGCGTGGCAGGCGTTCGAAATGGAAGCCGGGAAGGGAATTAGGGCGCGAGACCTCGCGCGAGGGAGGAGGAAGGAGGGGAACGCCTGCCAGGAAGCCACTAATTTAATGACAAAAATAACACAACTGTGAATGACTAGCTGTTAAATAAGTTTTGCCACGATGCATGTATTCTAGTCGTATCCAGTCTCACACTGTTTTTATTTTGTTTTCCTAAAAAAAAAAATCTAAAGTAAAGGTACTATTGATAAAAGAAGTTCAAATGGCTGCGGTCCATTGAAGGAGTCTTCCTTGAAAGTTGCAACGACGCGTACCGAGTTACATAAAATCCAGCATAAATCTGTTCAAGTTGTTGCTGAAGAAATCCGGGGCTAGAAAACTATTTAATAAGAAATGTAGCGGCTCTTCCCAAATTTCAATGGAATATTTGTCAAAGAAAAAATAAAACACTTTGCCGACACTCTGAATTTCTATCAGGACGAATTGAATTCTAGCGGAGCACACAAAAGTGGACAAAAGAACGCTGGTAACGGGGAAAGAGCTGTACTTCGAAGATCTGCAAGAAGGCAACAATTTATTATTAAAGTAAGTTCCTGGCGGTTTTATAACCAGCAAGAAGTCCTCAACCGAAAATAGCCAAAAAGTTATGGATCGCTTCGTCTTCAGTTCTCTTGCCGTTGATAACGCGGGTCAACCAGCAGATAACAAGCACACAGGCAGCGCAGTGATTTTTTCTAATTTCTTTCTTCTGGCGAGTAAAACCAACAAGCCGTTGAAAGATGACACTTCTTCTGAACCAGTCAGTAAAACTCATCTGATAACAGACCTTTTCCTTCACGCACTTCTTTAACTGCCTTTGTCTATTCTCCTTTCGAACTGAAATTGATGCCTTCTAACGATGAATTCCCGTAGAGAAATCTCATCCGCGCTTCAATAACAGCATATGTTTAGTTACTCAAATGGCGTCATGTTGATTTCCACATATCACTAGTGATTTGTGTTCCCCCTCCTGGGAAACATACATCACTAGTAATTTGTGTTCCCCCACCTGGGAAACACATCTCACTAGTGCGTTGTGTTCCACCGCCTGGGAAACACATATCACTAGTGATTTGTGTTCCAACCTGAGAAACACATATCTCTAGTGATTTGTGTTCCCCCACCTGGGAAACACTTATCACTAGTGACTTGTGTTCCCCCACCTGGGAAACACATATCCCTAATGATATGTGTTCCCCAACCTGGGAAACACATATCACTAGTGATTTGCGTTCCTCCACCTGGGAAACACACATCACTAGTGATTTATGTTCCCCCACCTGGGAAACACATATCACTAGTGATATGTGCTCCGCCACCTGGGAAACACATATCACTAGTGATTTGTGTTCCCCTACCTGGTCGCAAATGCATATCACTAGTGATTTGTGTTCCCCCACCTGGGAAACACATATCACTAGTGATTTGTGTTCCCCCACCTGGGAAACACATATCCCAAGTGAAATGTGTTCCCTCACCTCGGAAACACATATCCCAAGTGATATGTGTTCCCCCACCTTGGATTTGTTGCTCTGTTGAAGGGATGTTTTCCAGTCGGCGAATTTTAAATCAGAGAAGTATTTTCTCACAATAGGGACAGGGTAG
Source organism: Porites divaricata (assembly GCA_038088405.1). NCBI lineage: Eukaryota > Metazoa > Cnidaria > Anthozoa > Scleractinia > Poritidae > Porites > Porites divaricata. The sequence goes on from JBBMOI010000003.1 coordinate 798,601, forward strand.
TCTCTAGCTTTCTATCAGGCGATTTTCTAAATTTTGGATATTTTCTCAAAGTGGTCTGAGATGAATCAGTCCTTAGACCTTTGAGCAGTTGTCCTTTAATGAAGGGTCAATGAAGCATTTTTTCACGCCTGATGGTTGACATGAGTACGTGAAAGGCATGGGCTCCTGGTTGGTTTATGATGTCTTTGCACGTCTAGGTTTGGTTCCTTGTTGAATCCAACCCCTTTGCACACTTTGTGTCCAAGAAAGTGATCTCTATTTCTGACATCTCAGCCTTGAATTTGATCAGTAGTAGAGTGAAAGTTATTTGCCTTTTCCACAGTTATTTTTAGCTCTCTATTTTGTATAGACTTGTGTTCCGTAGGGAACACTCATCGTCAATATACGTACTATCTTTTCCAAAGCAGCGGTTCAATATCCCTGGGTGCCCCAGAGACTTTTTATGCGCGGTTTCCGGTTCGGTGAAGTCTTCAAGATAGTGACCACGCGAAAAAGCTTTTTTCTCGCGGCTTCGCCTTCGGTCAAAGATCTGTCGGCCTGCAGCCGAGACGGAAGCATCCCGCTGCGCGCGATAAAAATCCTCTGGTGAAGGCAGAGTATCGGCTCAAATTACATTACGTTTGTTATCAGATACGAAATTTTTGTTTAGTCACGCTAATTCTCTCTCTCCGTAACAATATCGACGGATTTTCCTAGACAATTTTAGACGTAAATTAGACACAAACACACGCAAACTAGATTTTATGTTCAATATTTAGGGGTAAATCTTGCAGGAAACATCGCATGTGAAACTCAATCGAGTTGAAAGTAATGTTTACATTTCGCGGCAAATATTGCTAATAAACACGTGCAAAAGCTGTAGGGTATGTTAAAAAATTTTGCGCAAACTAACTTTTAAACTTTGTCAGGCTCAATGAAACAGCAGACTGAGAACATTGAAACACAAGTATTCGAACAAGCGTGCTCGCCAAGGCTGTCTGGTACGTAAAAAATGGCGGGAAATTTCATGTTGCTTTTGCCGATCTGGGCGCACTTTCGTGGTCAATCTTGCAAAAGGATTCGGAGATCCCAATCTAAAACTTACCGAACATTAAACAGTTTTAAATGGACTGTGCCAAAACCAATTTGATTTGAATTTTTATCCGCGCAGTTTTGAGAAAATGTAATTTAAAAATGGCTTATAATTGGCGAATCTGCCAAAGACACACGAGACGGAAATTTGCATGCTCGCCAAAGACGCAAGAAGAATCCAGATTCATTCATCACATGAATACAATTGGATCGAATCTCAAATAATCTAAATAAATCAAAAATGCAGAGAAATCTAGCAAGAGGTAGGAGAAATAACTTGCACAAGTTACCCCAAATTGACTCGGCTATCTTATGCAAATTAGCCAAAAACAAGGGGGGTAGTCAAACTCACATGAAAAAACGCCAATCAGATTAAAAAGGGAATATTTTACAATCATATGAGAAAGGTAATCTGTGGCAGGAATTTGAAAGGAATCGGCCGACCTCGATCCGTGGCCCCTGCCCGGTTTTCTCTGACAATGACACTTAAGATGCTGCATAAATTTTCCGCATGAACTCCAACCTCGTCCCCAGGGCTTTTCCCTTAAAAAAAGGGAAAAGCCCTGGGGACGAGGTTGCATGAACTCACCTGTCAAATTTTGACCAATCAGAGTATATAAATTGGACGTAGAGCGTGACCAACGCGTGACCTTGGTGAGAAAAGTCAAAAGGAACTGGCATGTCTTCTCTGCCTGTAAAAACTGGCTGAAGTTTAGCTTCCGAGGTCAGTTTGAAATCAAAATTTTAATTGTGCGGCACATATAAAACACAACATATTTCATATGAATTAAAAAAATTAAACTTGAGCCTGCGATCATTTGAAAACTAGTAAACTTATCAGCGGATAACTTCAAAAAGATACTCGACCTCGATGGGTCGACACCTGAGCCCGCGATACGGTCAGTGTGATACTGGTCAGCGGATACCCTGTTTTGACAGCCGTCATTTGATCACAACATTGATGTGCAATATGTGTGCAATATCAGTCTTCCTGTGCTCCCAAACTAGCTAGAAAGTGTGAGATTGAACATTGGTTTGCCTGTGGTGTCGACGTCCGGTATGTCGGGAGTGGAGAAGGTCTTCCGAGTCCACTCCACTGGGAAGTCTCTCGATCGACTCTCGACCACCATTTGAGCGGGGGTGGGTCAGGCCAATTGAGCCCACGATCTCTATCGGTCGCTGACCAGCGGGTAAAAGTCCAATTCCAAAACTTGAATGTCGAACGCGGAAGCATGCAAGTACAATGCCCAAAGTCGGATGTCGGAAGCGAAAACTTAAAGGACAAATTCGAAAACTTGACTGTTGCTTATGAAAAGTTGAATGTCGAAAGCGTAAACTTGAATGTTGCATGAATCAAAGTTGGATGTTGAATGCAAAAAAATTGAATCACGAGTGCAAAACTCAAATGGCAAACACAAAATGTAGGATAGATTGTGTAAAGTACAATGTAAAATGGAACATTGAATTTTGGCGGAAATGGAACGCCATAAGGGCACAGATGTCATAATCGCCCTGCTTCAAAGATCACCTATTGGCTGCACAGGACACCCAAGACGTCCGCTTACCTTAAATAACTACTCAGTAAAAGAACAGGCTGTTGATTGTACTCCTCCCCCAGATACTGAAAATATCATAAATATTTCAGTAAAGGCTATTACAGTGGACGTGAGGATACAAACAAACAAACAAATGTTTATTCATGTGTGCGCTACAAAATAATAATCTCTCCAGAGAAACTTCCATACAGACGAATATTTTCTATGTTTTCACTCTCTTTTCTATGCCTTTTCCCGGGTATTAAGAGCAATTCTCTGTAAGAATCAAGCAAAGTGGGAAATGAAAAATTTTGACCTCCCCTCAAATTTTGCATGCAATTAGATATTGTGGGGGGATGTCTAAAAATGCACTTTGTTTGGGTTGCTACTTTATTGTTGTCATGGTAACACCAACTGTTTGTTGGTGGCAAAATATCTAATATTTAACTAAGAAACTGTTGTAAAAAGTGCAAAATGTGTAGCTCTGTTTCTCAAGTCCATTAAAACGCTAGAACCCAAGACTTTAAGCAGATATAATACCATCATTCTAGTTTACATTTGTGTATATTGCTCTTTATTATATCAAATTTGCGTGTCATAAACGGTTAATCAACTACATAGAGTTTCGGCCATTTGAGTTGATGGCTAAAATATGGTTATCCTTTCCCTGAATTTCTCCAAAAGTACGGCAGTTCCAGAGCTAAAACTAAGCAGGCAGTTTACACACATATCCTAGTTACTAAGTCTGTAAAAATCTCTGCGGGGTGGGCTCTTCTGTTTGCAAAGGCAATTAACGAACAAACGCCAAATTTCAGTTTTTGTATATTTCATCGCAGTTGACAATCTATCTACTAGCCAACAAAATTTCTAAAACACTGAAACTACCTTCATTATCAAAGAATATTATGTACTGAGTCATTTTATGATCAAAAAAATTATTACTGGCTTTCAGCTTTCTAAACAATATCGATCAAAATAAGGCTTACTTTACGGTTTTCTCTACTTCACCGCTTGAAGCGTAGCATTTACATTCAACGAACACTCGGTTTCTCGAATCATTCTCATGTGTCCAGTTGTGCTGTTTCCCATTGTAAACCATTGTAAGTCTCCTCAGTCACTTACAACAAGTTATAAAGTGATACAGAAGCCGATAAAGAAGTCATACACAAGTCCTTGGCAAGCCAAGCCACATCTTGTAAACACGCACTCTTCCACTTTGCATTTACGCCGTATTTCTTCATTAGATGTCATCAATCGCTCCAGAGAGAGTTAAACCTCATTAGGTTTTAGTCATTAAGCCAAGCATTGGAATTATCTACGTATTAAAATCCGAAATCTCGAGTCGAGAAGCTCAGAAAGCTGAACTAGGGGTCACTCTTTGACATTCCCGTGAACATGCAACCTCTCCTGGTCAGCGGTGTTAATCGCGCAACATAAACAATTTCCGGGAATTTCCCGTCATTTCCGGTAACATTGTTTTCCCCTCACTTCCCGGAGATGATGGAGAAAGAGGATCGCCTGATCGAAGGTTGCATGCAGGGTCAGACGAAATTTTTCCTTCTCAGTGAATGTAATCGCAATTTTTCTACCTATTTGCAAACTTACGGGCTTAGCAAATTTCGAAAAGGTATTACCAATGGAGTTGGATGCTGACTTCCTACCGTCTGCCGTGCAGGTATGTTCATTTTATTTTCTGCACTCTTCTGTTAAATACTAGGGGGGAAACCCTCAAGTAACTCCTATGGCCGCTCACCATAGGATTTGAAACATGTTGTACCAACACAAATTCGTAACTTGTACTTTGAAATACAGTAATGAGAAAATCTGGAACAACGGAATGTTGGGAACATGGACTTGAGATATTTAAATATATTTTAATATAGAAGAAAGCTTTTTTTTTACAGAAATCGGCTTTCGGATTCGTACATACATACACTCTAAAGCTAGTTTACTGTGGAATTTGTTTTAGCTAAAAGCAAGGCAGATCACTTTTTCCTGGCCCTTGAATATCATGATAACATGAGGAGCATATTGTTTTGTAAGGGCTTCCGTACCTTCTTTAGGAGTTTTCGATTTTACACTTGTCGACGCAAGTAGCTTCAGAATTTGTTGTCTCCCTGTTGTCTCCTGACACGACTGAATGTCCCGGGGTTCTGGCTACAACAAGGTACTTTAAACGTATACCTACACTTCAAGTCTCTAGCTTTCGTTATTCGGTATTAGGTGAATGATTTTATTACAACTGATGTTAAATTATCAATCTCAGTACAAATTGCGCTGAAACTATATTGCTCTTATACATTCTCTTATACTCTTATGCTAGCTATATTTCGCATGTGTGGCCGGCGTAAAAGGGATTGAAGCGGGGGGTGGAATTTATGCAAGCGTGATCCAATAGAAACTCCGTGCAGGCTTAGCTACATATCCTAACTTCAGAGAAAGTAGAGGGGTCAGCATTCAAATGAAGGAAAACGAGGAAAAGGTGAGAATGTACCTGCAAAGTGTCCCAACAACACGTAGCGCAAGAAGACAAGCCGTCCAAGTAAAGTGTCATTTTGCAAAATTCTTTGTGAACAATTTACAACCCAAATAGTGACTAAAAAGGAATAGCCATCTACTGGGAGTTGAAACCTCTAACGGAGAGTGGAGACAAAATTAGTGTTGCTAGCAATACACAAGCTGAGAAATTACAGTCTCTCAAATAATTTCTAGTCTATGTTCCCTAAATTTCCTTGTTCAAATTTTTGTTTTCCCCCCTAGTACTTTACAGAAGAGTGAAGAAAATAAAACGAACTTTATTACCGGCACGTCAGAGTAGGAAGTCAACTTCATCGGTAATACCTTTCCAACATTTACTGAGCCCGTAAGTTTGCAGAAAGGTACAAACACCACGATTACTTTCACTAAGAAATCATAATTTGGTTTCACTCTCTGAGCAAGGTAGGGATGTAATCTTCGATCAGGAGGGAAGGGAAAAGGATTTTATTTCTACCGGAAATTGTTTATGTTGCATTGATTAACACCGCTGACCAGGAGAGGTTGCATGTTCACAGAGATGTCAACGAGTGTCTTTTTCAGCTTTCTAAGCTCGGTTTTCGACTTGAAGTTTCGGATTTTATCAAATACGTTTGCAATTCCTATTGTGGGCTTAATGACTAAAACCTAATGAGGTTTAACTCTCTCTGGAGCGATTGATGACATCTAATGAAGAAATACGGCGTAAATGCAAAGTGGAAGAGTGCGTGTTTACAAGATGTGGCTTGGCTTGCCAAGGACTTGTGTATGACTTCTTTATCGGCTTCTGTATCACTTTATAACTTGTTGTAAGTGACTGAGGAGACTTACAATGGTTTACAATGGGAAACAGCACAACTGGACACATGAGAATGATTCGAGAAACCGAGTGTTCGTTGAATGTAAATGCTACGCTTCAAGCGGTGAAGTAGAGAAAACCGTAAAGTAAGCCTTATTTTGATCGATATTGTTTAGAAAGCTGAAAGCCAGTAATAATTTTTTGATCATAAAATGACTCAGTACATAATATTCTTTGATAATGAAGGTAGTTTCAGTGTTTTAGAAATTTTGTTGGCTAGTAGATAGATTGTCAACTGCGATGAAATATACAAAAACTGAAATTTGGCGTTTGTTCGTTAATTGCCTTTGCAAACAGAAGAGCCCGCCCCGCAGAGATTTTTACAGACTTAGTAACTAGGATATGTGTGTAAACTGCCTGCTTAGTTTTAGCTCTGGAACTGCCGTACTTTTGGAGAAATTCAGGGAAAGGATAACCATATTTTAGCCATCAACTCAAATGGCCGAAACTCTATGTAGTTGATTAACCGTTTATGACACGCAAATTTGATATAATAAAGAGCAATATACACAAATGTAAACTAGAATGATGGTATTATATCTGCTTAAAGTCTTGGGTTCTAGCGTTTTAATGGACTTGAGAAACAGAGCTACACATTTTGCACTTTTTACAACAGTTTCTTAGTTAAATATTAGATATTTTGCCACCAACAAACAGTTGGTGTTACCATGACAACAATAAAGTAGCAACCCAAACAAAGTGCATTTTTAGACATCCCCCCACAATATCTAATTGCATGCAAAATTTGAGGGGAGGTCAAAATTTTTCATTTCCCACTTTGCTTGATTCTTACAGAGAATTGCTCTTAAAAACTATGTATGGCGATAAAATGGAGATGTATAATATTTAGTTAATCGTTAGAGGTAATTGCTTAAACATTAATTGTTTGCCTTTCCTCCAACTTGCCGCTCGAGAGTGGCAAAAATAGTCACTAACAACAGAGTTTCTTATCAGTTTATGAACAGACTGCGTGACTGATACAGTCCACAACAATATAACAGTCAGTCAGTCAAACAACTGCGGATGTACGTCAAGAACAACCACTCAAGAAAGGATTCGCTGCTGCTATATCCGGCTCCGAGTACAAAAAAAGAAAGACCGCTCGGGGGGTAATCAAAAAGTCATATTTTTTATTGGCACTTCATACATATCACTGATATATCTGATATAAACAATTTTGAGTACTGGGTTGTATCCCAGCGATTTAAAAGCCTTTCTTTGTTACCGTCGGTGCCGGTGATCTCATTATTCTGCCTAAAGCACACCCTTCTTCATTCACAATGTTTTATTGTATCAGTTTCAGTAGTGTATTGCATAGTTTCTGATCTCAACACAAGAGTGATTATGTGCTGCCAGCTTACCTAGCGAACCAAGTGTCAGTTTGATTGATGAATTTGCTTTATGTCTGATTTCGGAAACAACGATATTGACGGTTTTTTTTTATGGACTGGGATATGTTAATAATCCCCAGATCTTAGTTTATTTTACTCAGTGAATTTAACAAAACAGCGTGATACCAATATTGATGCCTCTCTTGGTTTTAGTTTTTTACTCACTTTATCGGCAACTGAGTAAACAGCAAGCAACTTTTTCAATTTGCGTTTATTTGCACTTTTCTCTCCAAGACTTGCACAATTATAACATGTCATGTTTTATTATGTTTTATTATTTTTTTAGACTGTAATAATATCGCTGACTGTCGCTGTTGACATCTTTTCTATAATGCATTTTATAGACCCTGCCTTATCAGTCGTTTTTATAACAGACAATATACAGCTGAATATATTTTTCTATTTGAAGTAAACGCAGAAGTTGAACTTAAATTACTGTTTGGAATCTTTAGTTTGCGTTCAATAGTGTGTGATTAGTGTTTCGTCGTTCGATCATGGGGGTGGTAGTGCCTTTGTGATTCCATGCACATGCAATTATAGGAATTTCCATGTGAAAAGAAATTGTGGTAGTAATGGGGGAATTATGCAAAACGTCCCGAGTTCGTATTTAAATCCATTTTATTATTTTCTTAATGAACCCGGTAAACCGTGAACGTGTAAAACGTGACTGCAGATTTTTTTTCCAGCCGGCATGGTTAATGTTAACACCAGTATTTAATGTCATTTTAGACACGAAATTCATTGCATTTCACACGAAGCGGTCACAACATGTCACGGACGCTGCTATTAGGACTTCAATCACTGCTTATACAATTTAGCGTTTATGGAATAGTCCAGGCTTTTCCTTGTGGCGAAATCTGCGAGTGTTCAGATGAACAGCCATTTGTAGCAAACTGCAGTGACAGAAATTTGCTTTTTCTGCCAGAAGGTCTACCAGAACCAACTGCGTACTTGTGAGTTGATAGTTTTGTTTTTGTAATTTAGCTCCATTTAACTTTAGTCCATAATAGTCAAAGCGATGTATCATTCAGATCAAAGAAAGTTCTGTACAGCAGGCGGCTCACCCCATTCTGTGTTAAGTAAATTGTCAGCAACTTCGTTGAATTATGTTTCAAATGTAAGGGTAAGGAATTTAAAGATTTTCCTCCTCCAAAGTCAAAGGTTAAAGGAAAACTTTCATATAGTCTAAGATTTTAGCTGGTTTTTAAATGACAGGATTGATTCTTTTTAGAATGAGCAATATCACAATAGATTACCTAAAACAAAAATACGAGACATTTTGTTATCAATTTAGAGCGATCATCAATTGAGATTTCAAGAGCGGACGATTGCATTTTAAAGTTTTTTGCGTGATATGTATTTGTTGTTCAGATTCAGCTACCTCAGTATCATTCCACACACTAATCCAAACAAGGCCAGGTTTTCGAGACATGATGTATTCCTAACAACAGGTGATCAGGGGTGCTGGGATCGAACCACTTGTACTAAAATCCGGAAATGACCCGAATATGGCTGAAAAAACCACCAAAAAAGACGTCAAAGGAATTAAACTCATCCGAAGATCAATGTTCTGTTTATTTTTGTTTGTCGTTTCTTGTTTAGTTTACTTATTGCATTGCCACGTTTTTAGGGCGTTTCAGGATGTTTTAGTGTTTCGGGTTTAACATGGAATAAAAAAAGTTGCTAATGACGTCCAAAGAAAAAATCAAAATCTCGTGACCTGCTACTTTATGATAAATGAAGAAAATTGAAATAAAAACATTTGAATAAACAATAAAGTAATAAACCTAAATGTTACTATCTTATAGAAAAGCAAAAGTCCGTTTTCTAATTTCTACAGCCCTATTAACTTTCCGGATTCGTTTTGTTTTTTCTAGAGATCTCTCAGGCAACGCAATTTCAACTTTGATACCGGAACAAGTCAAGAGTCTTCCAAGCAAACTGCTTATTTTGTGAGTTGTACTTGTCTATTGGTAATTCCCAGTAGATACGATGAAAACGTAAGAACAATAAAGGACGGAACTGGCCAGTTTAAAGCATTTCTTTCCTGTATAGGAGATTTAACCTAAAGGCCTTCTTGTTATCATGAAGATTTAACCCATTTTTTCAGCCAGTCTTCGAGCCCAGGAAAAATCAAGGCAGAGACTGAGACTGTAAACAGAATCCAAAGTAGAAAGACGCTTACTAGAAGTGTTTGCTTATATATAGAGGTCAGACCACAGAAATAGAAAACTTTCGAATCATGTTGTTTGGCAATAATTTTATATTAATAATAACATTTCAGTTCTGGGTGTTTTTAAAATTCCAGCTTTACCTGGTAGTGGGAGTCGACTCTCCCTTATCAACGGACACTTCGCTTAAACGGAAAAGGCGTTACCGTGATTGTTTTCTTTTAGGGCGCTGTCTAATATAACCTTGACTGACTTTCTCTGAGTAGACTATGGCAACATCCAATCAGATTTTGCATTGACTGTATATTTAAAACCGCTATTTATATATGCTTATCAATAGCGAGAGAATAAGTGAAGTAAGCAAGGACCTAGCTTTGTTTGAACTTGCAGTTTACACGGTCCGGTTTTCATCAAGCAAGGATTTTTAGTCACCGTTTATTGACCCGTTACATCTAAAGCTTATTAGAGAGTTAAAAAATCAGGCAGAGACAATTTACAGGAGCAGCTGCCTCCTTTTCGCCTTTAATAAAGATAGAGTTATGTTATGCTTAGCTTTCTTCTTTACTTCACCTTTAGAGCTGGGTTTTTTTCCTCTCGATCCCTCTTTGTTTTTTTGTCTTTGTTGATGATTATCATTATTTTTATTTATTACGCTATTAATACGTATCCACTGCTTATTGTTACTCTGCCTATCTCGCCATTCAATTAGTATTTGGTGTTTTTATTGGTACTTCAGTGCCAAGATGATCGTTCACTGGAGGTGAAAAAGTGTCAAAGCAACTGAGACCCATGAAAGTTATCTCCGTCGATAACGAGAGATTTGATAATTATGATCATAATTTCATGGAAAAAAATTTTCCTGGACGTCCTCTATAACCTGAGATAAGTCTCGGGAAAAGCGAAACGACAACGTAAGAGAGAAGGTATAGAAGCTGCTAAAATTAGGCCTGATCTCAGGTTACGTCCTCTAGTATGGTCGTGTATTGTTTGGGTAGGGTCTGAAAGTTCCAAAATTGGTCTTATATCCTGAAAATTTGCTTTTTTATCTTAGAGATTTGTCTGGTAATCCCTTGAAATGTGATGACCATAGCCTCAAGACTCTAAAGAATACGATAGCCTTAAAGTCCAGCTGCCAAGACTCTAACTTTGTGGAGACTGATGGTACACATTTTTTACGGACGAGAGGTTAGCCGAGTATTTAATATTGTTAAAGCTCAAAATAAACCATTGAAATTTGACGGCATCCATAAAGTTCACCTACAAATTGAATGATATATTACTCGCTGAAAAGGGACATCTTCCTTCTGTCTTAGTAATATATATAGATTTAACAGTTTAAATGTAGTTTGCGTCACCATTATTTACACAACTCAAATTTGTTATCACTTGAAACATGCTTTTCTTACTTTTTCAGAAAAGAGAACATTACACCGTTCAAGAAGAGCTGTAACAGGTAGGTCTTATCTTGATTGTTCGTTCTGTTCTCGTGCTGTCTTTCCCGACCATGCTTCAATGTTTCTAATAATGCGTAGTTAAAAATATATGTTCCATAGTTTATTTCTTTCCCCAACTCACCGGTACCCTCTGTAAAGTAGTATTGTAAATAGTTGCAGTGAAAAAATCGCTAAAGGAACGTTGGTTGCCCCTAACGCTTGGCCGGAGAATTACCGGCCTAGGAAATTTTATTTCATTGTCAAGTTATTCGACCACTTAACTGATAAATATTGTTGAGGAACGCTTCTTACATTTCCAAACCATCATTTAACACAGAATGCAAGAAAGGATCTCCAAACTGCATGAAACACATTTGTGGAGGGATCGAATATTGGTTGATATACGCCACCTACTGGGGCTGCTGTAACGGACGTATCCACGACTTACGCGAGACATACTGCAGTGTTAATCAAGGAATACAGCCGTGTAAAAGTCCCCATGCCGAGTCATTTGAATGCCAAAATGGTCACTGCATTCCAGAACCATGGCTGTGCAACAATGCTAATGACTGCCAAGACGGAAGTGATGAAGCTGGCTGCGACGGGTGCAACGGAACGCACGTCTTCCGCTGCTGGAATAAAAGATGTGTTCCACAGTCGGTTGTTTGCGATGCGTACAACGACTGCGGCGACGGTAGCGATGAAACGTTTTGCCGCACTTTAGATGGTGGGTGGTGTAAGACGCAGGAATTCCGTTGCGCCACAGATGTGTGTGTTCCTATCACACATGTTTGTGATGGTAAAGCTGACTGCGCAGATTCCTTAGACGAAATTGGATGCACAGAAGGTATGATAAGCAAAAGAAAATTCTTTTTTCCATTTCTTTAGTGGCTATAGTCTCAGAAATATATTTCGGAGATAGGACAACGCTTGCGTCTGAAGGGTCCGCGTTATACGTGGACCTCTCTCATCCGATCGATCCGCAGATTCCTCTTTCAGTCAAAGGGCGTTTGAGGAGAGGGAAAAATAAAGATGCCTTTTCCTCTTTCCATCGTCCACCGGTCGCTTTATTGTTTTTAATAATACCTATTTGCGGAGGAGAAGATATGGAAGATATGTGGACCGGATTTGCAAGAGATAGGGTTCCTTAAGACCAAGAATAATTTGATCAATGGGAATGAGCTTTCTAAGACTTAGCCATTGATACATTTACTTACCGCAGTCCCTTATATACTCGCAGTCTGTGAACAAGGATGGAACAAATACATGTCATCGTGCTATAAGTACTTTAACAGCCAACGAAGATGGACCGATGCAAGAGACCTTTGTAAAAAACTTAATGCTGATCTTGCTAAGATCACCAGTCGTGATGTACACGATTTTGTCTTCCGTCTTGGTCTTCATCAGCCGTTTGACACTTGGATCGGTTTGCGCCATCAATCACCAGGAAGTTTTGTTTGGACAGACGGTGCCTCTGTTGGCCAATTCACTTTTTGGTCCGACGGAGAACCTGCCCCAGGAAATGACGTTTGCGCTAAAATGGGTCGTTACGATACTCATGGACGATGGAGGACTGGCGATTGTACCACTGCACACAACTCATATGTGTGCGAAAAAGGTTTGTTCTGAATCAAGTGAGCACTTTAGTAGCCCAGTTGGGACGAAAGATCAAACCCTTTGACTTCTAATATGTCGTTCGTGAAAGAACATAACACCTAACAACATTGTTTTTCATAAGTTTATCTTGTTTTATTGAATTCACGTATTATGATTGCTTTGCAGCTGGAGTTTGGGGTTATTTACCGACTGGAAGTAATTGTAGCGGCACTTTTGGTAAGTTCTAACTTTTCTCTCGGGCTCCTTGTAGAACTAAGAAAATGCATAACCATACAGTGACCGTTCCATATCTATCTGACTGCTGCGAGTTCGAATTCGCTTTCCATAAATTTCTATTAGGTAAAGAAGGAGGAAAGAGAATATACCAGATAACCTGATCAAATAGAGGTTGATTGGGGCATTGGGCTTTGCGCACTGGCATGGAAAGCTATTGTTATTGGTCACTCGAGCAAAGCATGGCAGGGAGTTCCGTATAGCCAAAGGCCCAATCCCCAATTGCCAATGATCAAGTGCCAAAGCAGCCTTTATTGAATTAGGTATACATAATAGCTAGCTGTTTAGCTGTTGGGTTATCTCTGCAAATACCATCAGTAATAGCCTCATGTTGCGGCATGTCAGCTAGGTCATGGTTGGGTTCTTCCCTATATCCCCTTCCCAACCAGACAGAGAATGAATTATTTCGACTTTGAAAATTTTTCTTTCTTTACCCAAAGAAAAGCCAAGGATGTCCTTAGTCGCAAACGAAGAAATCTTATCAGTCAGCTACGGCTATGAGGTCAATGTGAGGTGCACAGCTTCTGGGTTTCCTCGCCCCACAATCATGTTGCTTGTGAACCAACTCAGTCCTTATACAGTGGAGGGAGCTAATTTATTCATGTCACCTTATGAAGCTAATATGACATTTGTTGTCAAAGTGACGTCTGATGTAGAATGCCACGTGTCCAATAGGTTGGAGAGCAGCTTTTTACGAATGAGAATCAATGTCAAAGGTTTGTTCGGAACTGCGTGCAGTAACTGCATAACATTATCCGTTCTTTTTTTTTTTTTTCGCGATTAAGCTAAAGTAGGAAAAACAAGAAACACAATAGGGACCTTAAGCAAGGACGACGACGACGGCAGTGAAAACGTTGTTAAAAAAATTAATTTGCGTTCTTTCAAACTTAATCGCGTCTATTTGGATCCGCTCAATATGTCAAATGCAGGCGACTTTTCCTGGAGTTGAATTCTTAAGGATTTTATTCAGGTTCAAAAAGAGGAAGGAAAATTCGTCGTCGTATGTTCACGTCCTCCATAAAACGGCAAATTAGAAGGTTTCACTTCGTAGTCGTGCAGTGGACGTCAAAGAAATGTACTAAAAAGCGTGATGCACGTGCAGAGCTGTTGTTTTGATCATTAAACCTATTGTTTTTTGAAGTCGTCGTTGTGGTCGTCGTCGTAGTTGCTTAAGCTCCCTATTAACGTTCCACTCACGCGATGTTTGATTACAGGCTATTTGCGAAGTCTTCTACATTTTAGTCTCAGACGTCTTCTGACGGAAGCTGATGGTTGGCTGCTGGCCAATCTGCATTCAGCCGTGTTCCCATTCTTTCTTTAAAAATAAGAAAAAAAAATGACAGATAATGAAACAAATGATTCTAATGAGACAAACAAGGTTAGGAATCCCAATAGGTAGGAGAAGAATCAGCTGGTTATTTTATCAGGGTGGTTGAGGATTTGAACTTGGGACTATCCAGCTAACGGTCATGGCAAGACTTCAAGCCCAGAGCTTTAGGCTCTCAGCCACGCTGCTACCTTTACTATTTGAAGCGACATATTTATAGCGTTTGTTTTTCGTCATTTGCAGACGATAACACAGCTTACTTTAAAGCAGTGGTAAGACTTACTGATAAACAGTTTACAGCGGAACTCAACGATCCTTCATCAAGAGCGTTTAAGAACCTTTCAGCCTCGTTAGAAGAACGAATGAAAGCTGTGTACAGCACTGTCGTTGATGTAAGACACGTAAATGTTGTTGGGTTCAGGTAAGTTCCGGCCTATTTTTGAGTGAATGAAATAAAAATCAGAAATAGAAAGTAGAAAGATGTGGTTGTCCTTCTCGTCTGTTTTTAAAATTTGCTTGGAAACAGTTCGACTGTTTGCAAATAACCGCATAAACATAGTGACCCTTAAGGGTACTTCTCAGTTCGTCCCCGACGTCACGAATGAACAAGGGAGGAGACGATCCCCTGAACGAGGTTGATATTTTAAAGATCAATGTGCCTTTGAGAACTCTCTCAATATCTCAGACTGTGTCTTATCTATTCTACCTTTTGACTGCAGGGAAGGAAGCGTCATTACAGAATTCCTCCTTGACATTGTAAGGGGAACATCTTCTGACATTGAAGGCATGCTTCAAAACGCCATAAATGATGAGCAGTTTGGAAATGCTGTGGTTGAGTCTTTTGGTGAAGTGAAAGGTTTGTTTCGGAAATCAGAAGAGAGACTTTCTCTCAGTTGACATATTTTTTTGTTTGTTTGTTTTTTAGACTTTTTAATTCTATTTTTAGTACATGCTTACAAATATAATCAAAGAAAGACTATCGTCAACTCGTATGAACGTTGTTTAGAAAATAATCAAATGGTTATCAACTCTGGTTTTCCCACAGTAAATTGTACGAAATAATAGAAATTCAGCGAATTGTTTATCCATCTATTTAATATACTATCTTTTCTCTGCAAACACAATACTTTTCAGGCTTACTGTTTATTGCACTTAATTAAATAACAGTTATGTATTTAGGTAATATTTATAGAAAAACAACTAACAAATAAGCAAACAAAACAAACAAAAACGGGAAAAAAAAGAAAGAAAGGGAAAAAGGAAAGGTGCTGAGGAGGACTCGAACCCGGCACCTTCAGCTCGTTGCCATTTCACCTATCTTCTACACCACTAATAACCTGAGATCAGGCATTATTGTTATTTTTTTTTTTTTTGCTTCCTTGCTTCTTTCGCTCGAGAGGGAAAAAAATAACGCCTGATACATTTATTTAACAAGCCATCAACCGCCCCCTAATTTACATAATCTAACGTCTGCTTGACCTGTCATGTTATTAGCCAATAAGCGCTTACCATAAGGGAATCAAATTTTGGCGCGAATAATGTCTCTTTTGAAACAATTTTAGGGAAAAGAAAATTTTTAAGGACGTCCATGTTCAGATGGCGCTTCCCAAAAAAAAAAATTAAAGTGTTGTTTTTGTGATGAAATACTGCTAGCTGGAGCTTGCCGTTCGTTTATTTAACAGCTACAAATAATAAATAGCTCGTTGACTTCGTTCTGTACCTAAAGCAGTGGAAAAAAAATTAGGCTGAAGCATCATACTAGTCACGAACTGAAAGGTGTTGTCATGAAAGCGAAGATCGCTCAGAATAATTCACAGGTTTCTGAAGGAAGAATTACAGTCAAACAGGTCAAGATTCCATTCATGAATTGATTATTTGAAAAGTGAGTCCGTTTGTCGCTTCTGTAACTTGTAGCCGGTATCAAATTGCATTCAAATGATCGGTGAATTTTTAGTATACGATGAGATGGAAAATATTTCAATGGATGAAATTTCTATTTAGGCATTCTTCAAATTCAAGAAAACTGAGCCGGCAGAAATTTCATAGCGAACTCGCGTGTGTATTCACTGCCGCATTACGCAAGCAATGCAGACTGAAATCAAGAACAACTAACGGATGGCGGCATTTTGGCCAATCGGAACGGCGCAAATCATTCGTATTGTTTCTTTTCCAATCAGAAAAAAGTCCAGATTCTGGCTTTTTTACATGTGATCCGACAAACAAATGTATCATGCCCTCTTCCCGTGAGAGACATAAAGGGTTAATAGGGCATGATCTCAGGCTACACCACTAAGGGTGCGTTCCTATGGGATGATCCGGATCAGAATCATTGATCCGAGGTTCAGAGTGGATTCATCGGTTCATTTAGGGTGTGTTCCTTTCGGCGAATCCAAAAGCGGATTTTTGATCTTAGATTTGCCAGATTTCGCGGTCGAAAGGAACGTGAAATCCGAGATTGGATTTGTAACCTTGGTAACCTTTCGCCAACGCGTGCAATATGCTCAACAGCCTCCCAAAAAATGACGTGTTTTCTACTGTTTGACAAATTATGCCATTATACCGTGCAGAATTTAGTGGTCGGTAGTTCGAATAGCGACGATGGAACATATAAAACAGACAAAGAAAGAAGCGCATTAAAATTGAAAATTATCTAAAGAATGTCGACCAATTTGATCCAGTTCCATAGCTCGGATTTTTTTATGTAACACGATCGAGTGCCTGTCGCGTCTACAAGCGAGTTTGTAGTTAGATAGCAGTTCATTTGTTACTTTTACTCATTTCTGATTTCAAGCAATCTTTAGAGACAAATGGTTAGTAGATGGATATTTTAATGTACCAGCAACAATCTTCCAATGTTTTCAGATGTTTTGCGGCAAATGACAGCAACGAGGAAACTCTACGGCCTCTATGGGAATACTTCAACTGGAAATACCGCTTGATCATCTGACTAATTTCGGATCCACTGTGAATGGAACAGCGTAGATCACTAATCCGTTAATCTGGATTTGGATTCTTCGGATTTCAAATCCAATGAATCCTTTTTCAAAAAGGATTCACCAGATCAAGAATCCGGATTTGGATTTGCCGAAAGGAACACACCCTAATCTACGATGATCCGAGTGATCTCGGATCACTGATCCTGATCCGGATCGTCTCAAAGGAACGCAGCTTAAGGCTGATTACACAACCTTAGCGGAAAGTTAATTCAATGCCTTTTCCATGGAGCTTCCGCCGGCAAACATTGTTTAAATATCATCGAGCCGCATTAAATCGAGCTATTGACAGTAAGGAAAAAAAAAAAAAGAACAACAATAACAATGTTAACACATTTCATGGCAATGAATGAATGAAAGAACATACATTGTATGCTTTACAAAGCGATAAATCTCTTGACACCTCATCTGCGAAGTACGACGCAAAACATGAGTTTTCTTATCTCGATTTCCGCTGTTATTTTGAAGCTAACGATCAAAATCATTTGAAAAAAACATCCATTTTTGGCTCATACAGGTTCTTAAGGATAGCACAGCATGATATTTTCTCACTTTCAGATCTCTTCCAGAAAGCTGGAATTTGTATATCCCCCGTGATCTTGCGGAGTCGAAGAGCAAATGCTCATCTTCTCGTCAATCCAATCCTCAAGTTAACCATCGTACTCATCTGAAAGACTCCCAGTGCGTGTCTTAAATTTGGCAAGACCTCTAAGCGTGCTGTAGAAAATTTGCCACAAAGAAAACTCTGAATCTGAGCAGCTCTCATTAGAATTTGGTCATACCGAACTTCGGCGAGCGCACTCTTCTTCGGAAACGGTAGATCTTCGCACTCTCGAATTCGGACAAGCCTCGACCCGAAGTCCGTCTACTATGAGTGAGCGAGTGACTAATTCGCATATCCCTGTCCCTGCAATAACTTGTGGTACGCTCGCGCGTCCTCACGAGTTATTGCCGATGGCACATAAGTAACGAACCCAGTTAATATAATTGCACTTAATTTCAAGGGAAAATGGAGTCAAATATATCATAAAGGGTTCATGAGCACTATCCTTTATCTAAGAGTAGCTGAAATAATCAAAACAGACTGCGCATTTACTAACGTAAAATAATTCTCCTAGTTTGGAAAGCCTTGTCCAATTAACCAATGAGACTGGTGCCTCCAGTTTTATAGCTGGACGATGGTTAATAAAGGTTCCGACAAGGACCGCTAAGAATGATGTAAGGATTATTTGCTTCCCCCTCCACACCGGTGAAATTGGCAATATTCACAAAAGAATGCATTTCCCCTTTTTGGTGCAAAGAGTAATAATAGCCATAATGATGATGTCAATACCTTGTGCCCGCTTTTTCTAGCATGCTCAAAGGAATTCTTCAACGTGACTTGGACCGCAACCATTGAAGGAAATCATGCTACCTCAGGTTGTCCCAGAGGAGCTTCAGGTAGAAAATTCGAATGTCAAAAATATTAATTGAAAGTTATATAACAAGAACAGTTATTTCTTTTCCAATGAAGATCATGTTCACTTTCATATCTTTAACCGCAGGTCAAAGTATGATTCATTCCCTATATTTCAATTAATATGAAATTTTATCGTGAATTTGGAATTATATAGGGTAGGTTCATTACTACCCTTCGCACAGCGCGCAAAGCGCGAATGAAAACACAACAACATATATGGAGTGTAACTCTTGCTGGGTGCCTAATGGACACAATGGACCGGCGCGTGCTTTATTGACAAGATATCTTAGCAATACAGTTCAACAATACAAATGATCTTAAAAGTAATATAAAAAATTACAGAAATAATGTAATTTCTACATAAACGAACATTTGAATAATATGGAACGTGACAGAAAGTAGAATCAAAGGAATGATACACTATACCCGGTACTATAACCCGGAATAAAAAACCCAGTGGGACAAAAAAAATCGGGGACGTACTCCTTGATCGAATGCAGTGTATCGAGCTCCGAGGATTAGAGCTTTACACTAACTTAGGAACTAATAATAAGTTTGGTCACCGACAACGACTGTCCAAAAGGCGAGATAGCCAAAAAAGCCTCTAAGTCGATATTTATACAAATATTCATAGAGTATAATCAAATGTAGTTACGTAACCTCTATTAAAAGACTGACTGAAAAGGTTGACACAAATGTGACAATAATGCTACGAACCGTAATGAAACAGCTTTTCAACTACACGGTGTTACGTTTAAAAGCATTTATTCTATTAGGATGATCCAGATCGGGATCAGTGATCGCAGATAAATCGGATCATAGCACATCAGAGGAACCGACGAATCCAACCTGGGATGGAATTCATCGGTTAATTTGCCGTACCATGATCCGAGTGATCTCAGACCTCTAATCCTGATCCGGATCTTCCCAAAGGAACGCACCCATAGCGAAATAAACTTAAGATTGATTCAATCGTTCTAGCTAAATTCAGAAATCACATAAAAGTTTGTGATGTTGCCTTGAATCAATTTCCGGAAAAGGAATGGATTGTAGGTTGTGGTCGTAATGTGAACCGCGTTGAAGTGTTGTTTATTTGCAGATATATAATCCCATTTTTGCGTTTGCCATAGGGACGTCGAGAAGGAAGTGTTTAGATAATGGTGTTTGGGGCTATCCTGATTACAGCCTGTGTACTACTAAAGAGTTCAACCAGTTGAAGGAGAGGGTTTGTATCTTGACGTATTGTGCCGTTTTTTGTCATAAAGGATATGAATGAGCGCTATTTTGTAACTGAACGTTAAACATATTGTTGTATACTGTTTCTACTATAGTTTGAAAACTTGCTTAACTCGTCCAGACCCTCGAAAAACCAAGTCACCATGATTATCACTGAGCTGTCGACACTAACCAAACCACAGAGATATGACGCCGTGATGGCTGGAAATATTAAAGTATCAACAGAGATACTAAGAGAAGTTGTAGAGTACAACAGGAAGTTTTCAGCCAGTCTTGAAACTGAGGCAGCAAATATAGAGGTAGAATGCTCTTTATATATAAAAGTATCTATTACTATTGCATCCTATGATGCAGGTACTTCTACAATCAGAACTACAATCATGGACAAAAGTGTTGGGACACTTTTGCTTTTCTGGGGTGTTTTTCAATTCACACAGGTCCAGTCCCTCCCCTCACCCCACAAACAATGTTGGACGCGTGTCTCCAGAATTTTTTCCGAGATTCAACTTTGTATAGGGTGGGGGGGGGGGGGGGGGGAGGGAGAACTGCAAGAAAATTTCCAAAATAATGCGGTTTTAAGAGGGAGCCGAGAAATGACGGGAAAATATGCATATTGCAGTACTGTCCCAAGGACTTTTGTCCAGGATTGTAGATATCAGAGATGAAAAGCATAAAGCGAGGAGAAAAGACACAAAAACGGTGGCCAAATACTTCATGTAACTGACGTCTGGACTGAACATAGGGTAGTTAAGAGTTGAGAAAGTTCACTTTTGTAATCTTTATTATCTATTTAAAACAGGCCCGTAGCAGGGGGGGGGGGGGGGGGGGCAATCCAAACTGGGTAAAACCATGCACAAGTGACACGGAGCCTGGTGTACTTGAAGAAACAATCCGAATCAAAGAACAACCCGCGCCGGAAATAACAATGATTTGGGGCCATCGATAACAATAGCTGGCAAACAGGAAACGCTCAGCCCCGCCCAGTCAATTTATGCTTGCTACGGGCCTGTAAAACATGTGCTAGCAGGCGCTCTGTGGATAATAAAGATCCTCTGCCTTGCTCTATAAATTTAATTGCAGCTCATTCGCTATTTTTGCGTCGCCCATAATCCACTTTTTTTGTTGCCCAAAATTTTGCATGACTATTCTTTTCAATTACTTTCCCCTGGATGTCAGTTGCCCGAGGGTAAATTGAAGACAAAATTTGTGCTTGTGCAAGACTTTGCAGATGGTCAAAAAAGGTTATTTTGGGCATTGCGGTAGTGGAGAATGCGGCTAAATAAGTAAGACTGTTTTACCGCCTTCATTGACTAGCAAAGCACAACCCTTTGTGACCCTAGCTGAAATGATCTGTAAAGATTTACTTCGAACTTTCTTTTTAAAGTTCAACTTTATTTTTGATTTGTTTTTCGTAGGGATTTCTCCAGACTGCCAGCAACCTTCTGCACTTGAACAACTTAAGAGATTTTAATCAATTACAGAAGGTATTTTTGTATGCATTCACATTGTTTACCAAACTACTCTGTGACATTAGATGATAGTAAAATTAAACTAACAATCTCAGTAATCAATTACCGGTTTTTTGTCTCTCTACTTTGACATTAACTTGTTATCTTTTGTCTAGCGCTCAGTCGTTCAGCTGAAATGTTTGTGATTGTCCTTGTTACCTTTCAACAGAGCGACAGGACAACAACTGATTTAACCAACATATTAGAGGAGTATGGCCTCCAGGTAGCCGCTGGACAGAAAAACCTCAACGTCGCGCAATCTGTGGTGAAAGACAACTTAGGTAACTAGCATGGACTAGAATGTACACAGAAGAGCTGCCAGCGGAAATCTCTCTTCGAGCAATGTCACATTAGAGAGTTTTAGATCCGAGTTTACCGCGAACCTCTAACCGCGGTTTGCGGTTACCCCTTTTGCGGTTCGACGTTCAAACATAATTCGATTTAGGGGGTGTTTACATGACACCGGGGCGACTTTGGCGCCGGGGCGAGTTCACTCCGGTTCCCTCTCATGGCTCTACATTTGTTTACATGATACCACCACAAAATGTCATGCCGGCGCGAGTCGCCCCGGCGTGAGTTCACCCCGATTGTCGCACCGGGGCTAGAATTTCACTCCGGTACGAGATTTCGCAACGGTATCATGTAAACGCGAAATGTCCACCCGTTCCGGTGGGAAATCGGTCTGCCGGTAGACTAGAACGACTAACTCATGCGTAGTGTTTGCGATTTTGAATCACACGTCTGTTTTAACAACACGAAGTGTACCTTCAAATAACGAGATATGAAATGAGCCAGTCATCATGTAAACGCGATACGAAATCAAAATGTTATCCCACGGTATGAAACTCGAGCCGGTGCGAGTTTTCTCATGTAAACACCCCCTTAGATTGGCGGTGGTTAAAGAAGTTATTTCAAGTAGATTCACGAAATGGAGCCATTCTAGTTTTTTTTTCCATTTTAGAAATGGAAGCAATATCAATTAGTGAAAATAAAAGAAATTTACGGTAACACTGGGTTATCTAGCAGCAAAGAGCTGTAAATTCTTACATCAGTTCTTCTTGCAAATTTATGGCCGCCATTTTGAATCAGCAGCCATGAATGGCCCTTGTTTTCAAGATCCAATACAATTTATCAAATTTAGCATTTCGCCCGAATTTGTGCCTCTGTTAATGGATAAAGACTTGCTCCACAAGATTTTAGTATTATTACGTAGGATAAAACAAGAATTATACGCTAAAAGCTTTCAGGTAAATCACATACGTGAAAACCTTCCTCCCCACGTTGAAAACGCACGTCGTAAACCTCAAACGTGACGCGAAAGACTTGTCACGTGTCCTCCAGCGGTTAGAGGTTCACGGTAAACTCGGATCTAAAACTCTCTATTATCAGATCCTTTCCCTCTACTCTCCCCCCTGCGCCACAGTGCGTTGCCATAGAAAAACACATTGAAACGAATTGTCCCAGAGAAAACCAATAATTAAATTATTCCAGTAAGCTAAAATGAAAGCTAGGGCTTCACTTTACTTATACTGGTTTTGTTAAATAACGTTTACATTATAATTTGGTTTAATTTAAGTTATAAGTATTCCCTACCACCAGGAAGCTCCACAATATAATTGCGTGTAACACCAACTAATTTAGGGAGGTTTTAACCGTGAAATGTGTAAATTGTTTGCGGGTTAGTGTAAACGACATGATTTATCTTAGTATGATCCCGGCCCGGATGAAGAGGTTGAGTAAGTAAGGCCCCAATCAAACGTCGCCACTTTGTGTCCTGAACTTTGGCCTTCACTTCGCCTAATGCCAGACCCACCTCCTCCTATTGAGCGCCAGGTCATAGTATAATGCACAGCCAGCCTGTAATTCAGTATTTAAGTCAGTGCTAGAGGTCGAAAAAAAAAAAAAAAATGAAAACTGAATAAACTGAACTGAACTCAAGAACCACATTTTCATAACTTTTGGTAAAAAAAGATGACAAATGTTAGCACCAAATAAAATCTGCACGAGCCATTCATATCTTTTGAAAGTTAGGGCTTGTGTAGAATGCTAAACAAATGTAATTCAGTATTACTGTAAAAGTTTGTCCTTAAATGATTTATTGCGGAATTAACACACCAAGAATTAATTAGACTCTTTGATTGAGACCATCTGCTGTCCAACTCAGTAAAATTTCCGACATATGTTTAACAAAACTCTCGAAAATGTTTGGTTAATTCTACAAAATTTTATAACTTTTCATTTTCCCCCATGTAGCAATGGAGACACTACTTGTTACATCTGATGCTCAAGGACTAGTCACCTTTCCTAGTTATTCAGATGGTCTTCTGTCATCACCAATCTGGACAAACCGTGGAAAGCAATACATTACCTTACCAGCAAGTCTTTTCAGCTACGATAATAGTTTATCAACCAACGGTAAGAATAAGAGAGTTCCAGAAGCGCAATATAGCAACACAGTCGAACCGCGCAGTCCAGCTCACGAAAGTTGCCAATTTAAACGTTTAATGAATTAAAACCAACGTCCTTGTTCTGCATTGTGTGTTGTATTTTGACAACCATATTTGGCTTCAAAATGTTGCTGTTAAGAAGTTTACTCTTTCTTAAAGTTGAATTGCAATAGATGTTAAATTTTGTTTTACAGGAACAGAAGTAGCAAGCTTTCTCTTCAGAACGTTAACGTCTTTCTTGAATCAGGACAGGTACGGTAGATAAAAATAATTTTCAAGGCAGTTTTTTCAGTATATGGTATTTGTGTCAATATCCTTCAACGTTATTTCAAAAATCTTCTTAGTGCAGACTCTAGCGCCTTGTCTGTCTTTTATTGTACAGTATCTTAACACAATGACCAGTTGCTGCGCTTCTTTCTTAACATTTTTCACTTGCACGGTCTCACTCTTCAGATTTTGCAGGCTTGGTATCAGCTTGAAGATGGAATCTAGAAGAGAAACACTTAAAATGCACCGATACATTTTTCCTTTTCGTAAAACGGCTACTATTTCTAAGACAATTAGAAACTTTTTGACGTATTGTTGAGAATGCTTCTAATCTCTCTACCCTACCACTACACCGTACTACAGTCAAAACTCAGGCTAATAAACTGTCTTTCATAACTGATACATCTAAAAACAGGTGACATAGATAGATACATCTAAAACAGGTGACCCAAGCCCTTTCCATAACCTTTAACGTAAATTCAACTTGGTCTCAGACGTCATTCTTTTTAAGACTATTTAAAATGCATTATTTGTCTTATTGGGACTTTAATCCAGGGAATACATTATATACATCATGATGGATTAAAGGTTTGGTTACCAATGTTCGCATCGACCGTTAAGAATGGCAACGACCGTATACGAAAGGGAAGTGGGCAGCGCCGATCACTTGAAGTTAAAGCAAATATGTGTGTCCAATTTTAGCGTATTGACAATGCTTATGTACAAGTAGTGTATTTTCACCTTTTAGTGCATATGAAAAAGTTGGCCAGCATTTCCAAGTAGAGTCTCGCATCATTGCTAGTTCAGTAAACCCACTTCCAGGAAAATTAGTTGATCCTGTGGTGATCGTATTCGGCGGTGTTCAGGTAATTGGTTATAGATCTGTTGCAGTACGTATGAAAAGACGTTTTTTTTTCTTTTTTTACGTGCGCTGCAGCTATGTATCCAGAGAGAAAACATGAGCTTATCTTTTGATGTTCTGCTGGAAAAGAAAGGAGAGAACAAAAATTCTTGAAGTTTTGCCGGAGCCACTGTACATGTGACCTGCTCAAGTGATACTCACCCCTCTACTGACCTTGAGCGATATACATGTGTGTAGTAGGGATCCTTATAAATAAGTAAAAAATTCAGATATTCCTCCTTGATATGACAGTATGTTCTTTATCTAAAAGAGCACGTTCTCCTTTCCCTTCCCCCAGGACGTTTTTGATTTAAAACTCGGGCTTAAAAGGAAAAAATGGCTGGATACGTCCCTGCATACAAGATCTATAACTTTCTGAGCGAAGAAGCCATGTAACGATGTGGCAAAGTATACTTGCCCGGAACGTTTTGTACTTTTTAATAGACACTGTGTATTTTGCTTGCAGGATTCTGGTAAAACTGTTATCTGCGTATACTGGGATTATGACCTGTAAGTAACTCAAGATTAAAGGACGCAGATGTAGTATCTGATATTTGTGTATAGAAGCACTTTATGTATTCTGAAGCATGGACCCTGCTGTTCCTTAGCTTTGATTGGAAAGGATTAGGACGATTAGGGTTAATGTTAGCCCATTTGTCTAGTTTTTAGACCATGCGTAAGAAAACGGAAAATAGGCTCCCAATGAAAGGGACAGCTTTCCCGAATGACAATCTCACGGAAGCTTTCCAGATGGGATGTTTGTAAACTTGAGGATCGGATGGTAGTCAATTTTCTGTTGGTTAAGGACACTCGACAATTCCCCGAAAGAAGGTTGTTTCCATAACAACGAGAAATAATATAAACACGCAAGCTGCTGTTGCAGGACGGTAAGGAACAAATTCACGCTTAGCGGCATCTAAATTTTTATTCACCGTTTAGTACATTTATGGACTGGGATAGAAACTCACGTGCGCGAATTTCGCCCTGTTTCAGTAGTGAAACATTCCAACTTAAATTATTATCCCTTACAAGAATTGCTTTGAAAAAGTTGTGTTTGAATTTCAGCAATGAGGAAGGTGGCGGCTGGTCCACTGACGGTTGTCGGCTTGCATCACGTGACAACGGCAGTGTCACGTGCGAGTGTGATCATTTGACGAATTTTGCGGTTTTGATGGACATGTCCGGCATATCTACTGTAAGTAAAAGTTGTTTCCTTTAAATGTTACGTCATGTCACACGATAATTGACTCAGAGACCATTCGAGCGAGAGGAATAAGTGTTAATTATATGGGAAGTTCGCTTCATGTGAATGACTGATATGTGCTGTCTATAGTAGGGCCGATTTGTCAGAATATTGATTTTACATTAAGAAATACACTTTTGGTCTAGCAAGCCATTACTGAAGTCGACCCCAGCACTCTCATAACTGATGGTATAATTTTCTCTTAGGACAGAGATAGATCACTGATTATTATATTTAGTATAAGAAGTTTCCATTTAACAACAGACGCCTACAGTTACCCGGGAGAGCATGGTATAATGACTCATATACCATGATGGCTAAGCCAATCAGAGCTTTAGAATTGCATTATCCAATGATTCAGTTATTAATAAAACATATTTTTACTTTAAGGATCATCAGTCAGAACACAGTGAGCCGCTGCGTTATATCACGTTAGTTGGATGTTGTCTCTCTCTACTAGGACTTGTCATAACACTCATTCTTCACATTGTTTTGTGGAGGTTTGTTATCCCATGCCATAAAATTTGCATGAATTTTAAAAGTTGTCAAATTACAACGTTTTGATCACCAACAAAAATTCAATATAATAATTTGCTTTCTGCTCTTTGTTGAGGATTTTGAAGTCACCCAAGACAGTAATTCACGTCAACCTATGCATTGCTCTTCTTATTCCTAATATCCTCCTGCTGGTTGGTTATGTTGCCAGAGAATACAAGGTACTGGTGACTAGCTTATCCATTTATTTAATTATAAACTTTTCAATTTACAGATATTACAATGTGAGAAAAGAAGGGCAATGATCGTACGTTCTTTTCTTTTTGTGAATGTCAGCTAGACAATGAGTCAGGAGTATTACGGTAGACATTTTTGTTTTTAAATTTGTCGAGACGTAATAGACTTCATCGCCGCCTTCTAGCTTTTCCATACGAATTCTTTTTTTTTTTTCACAGACAGACAAGCTTATGAGTGTTTCTTAAATTCTTTTATAACCTGTTTCTTTTAAGATGATGTGGGAACTGACATGTCATAACAATGATTTTTTCTTTTTGTTATATATATTTTTCGTCCTTTTTTTTCAATTTAGATCTTTTGCACGATCGTCTCTGTTTTGCTTCACTTCTTCTTCCTGAGCGCCATATTTTGGATGTTGGCTGAAGGATTACAGATTTATTTCTCAATTGTTAAAGTTTTCGTAGGGGGTGGAAAGCTAAAATATTTTTATATCCTGGGATGGGGTAAGTGTCGACTGTTTACTCAGCTGATTTGTTTTTATTATTATTCAAAACTGTCTTTGAAGGCCGATTAACTAGTTAACTACTTAATTTTTAATACTGGGTTCACGTTTAAGCTTTGAGAACACAACTCGACCCGACTTACGATAAATATGAGTAGCTCCAAAAAAACAAATGTCGCGTTTCCTCTTCGAAAACCACCTGCAGGTGCGGCTACATATGCATAAGTTAGATAGCCCGTGAAAATTATGTTCATACATTACAGCACTGTTCAGATTCCTTAGGGATCGTGAGAATCCCATTAACCCAGCCTAAAAGACCTATTTAGCTTGGATGTTTTACTTTCATTGGGAAAACAGAACATACAAGCTAAACGGTTCTTTTCTTTACAGTTACACACAAACATACATAGCAAACTTCATTTAACTGTCAAAATCTTCTAGCGTGCCTATAGGGAGGCCCACTAATTGGGGACACTTAAAAATAGTCATTTTGGCTGCGTTTGGATTGTACATGTTACACTGTTATCTTGCAGGTTTACCCCTGGGTATTGTAGTTTCTTGTCTGGGAGTCACACAAACCATTGGTTATGGAGGTGATGAAACGTAAGTGACCTGGGCGGACTCTAGACACTTTTGACCCAGAGGTTGGACGCTTAAAGTGCCGATTGTTGACTGTATCAACTCTTAAGGCCATCACACATTTTCCTTTTACCTGCCTCAATTTATTGCGCTATTTTTTAAGTACCGTTATTCTTCAACGTATCCGCGGTTGTGTTTTAGGTGTTGGATATCTGTATCATCTGGCCTTATTTGGACATTTATTGGCCCAGCCCTCACTGTTGTGTTGGTAGGTTTGTCCGCTTTGTTATTGTTGAAGTTCTTGAAATAAAATACAGATATTTGAAAAGGGGGTTGGGGAGGGGTTAGACGGGTTATCATTTATCATTGACGAGTCCCTGAAGTACTCAGTTAAGCATAAAGTATGCCTTCAGTTTTGCAAGGAGTTAACCACAGTAGGATTAGCTCAGTTGGTAGAGCACTTGACTGAAGACCAGGAGGTCACGGGTTCACTTCCCGGGGC
Organism: Porites divaricata; assembly: GCA_038088405.1. Classification (NCBI taxonomy): domain Eukaryota; kingdom Metazoa; phylum Cnidaria; class Anthozoa; order Scleractinia; family Poritidae; genus Porites; species Porites divaricata. The sequence continues at coordinate 827,161 of JBBMOI010000003.1, forward strand.
CGGACCAATACTAGGGGTCTTAAAATAACTGAGAAATGAAGAGACAGGGTGCCTTTTCCCTGCAAAAGGCTTTACACCTTTGCGTGGTTTGGATGACAAGTAAAATGGGGTCCAGTTTCAAATGAGACACGTGAACATGGTGTCCTCAGTTAGTAGTTTCATGTCAAATTCATTGACACTCAGATAAAGTGCATTCTTTAAAGGTCAGTTAAGAACTTATTTCATAAAGTTGTTAAAGTCATCAAATTCGCGTTCAAAATTAACAGGTTCTTCGCCTTGTGTACTCAATTGAGCGTGGTCAAGAGGGTATCCTCCTTTTCTGGGCTCTACTAATTATCACAAGTGTTGTAACTAACATTTCACATTTATGGCAGATTAATAGTATCATATTTGTTCTGGTTTTACGCGCTATGCTGACAAGTCACAAGATGATGGGAGCTTCAGACAAAAACAAAATTAAGTAAGGTCTTTGGATTTTTTCTTGTTACTGAAACTGGTAGATATGAATTAACTATCGACTTTCGGTGGTCATGAATGCGATGCGATATAACGTGGAGTTCGATCTTTTGAATTGGCTCGTCTACCCCCTAAAACACAAAAAGCTAAAAACAACAACAACAACAGCAACGACTTGTGATTTTCATAACAGGACGTGTAATTAAATACCAACTTGCCATTCTTGTCAAATGATTTTTTTTTAAATTTTTTATTCTCCTTTTTTTCTTGAGAGGCAGACAGATATATTTGAACAGCTGTTTTTATATAATTATTACCTAATACTATTCATTGAACGACCAATTGGAATATTACATTTAGACTTATATTTTGTCTATATAGATGTCTCAATTGTGGTTGCATTTTTTTTGTGTGTGTCAACGGTAGTACGGGCACAGGAATACTAACATTCAGGAGCTGCTCAACTCTCTTACTTTAGCCGCCCACCGTTGTCGATTTAAGGATTACCTTTTCTCCGCACCTTCGCCTTATTTGTGTCCCTTTTTTGTTTATTTAGACTTGGAATCAAGAGTACTGTTGTTCTTCTACCCTTACTTGGTATCACATGGTTGTTTGGAGTTCTGACATTTGATAAAAACACAGTGGTTTTCCTTTACTTGTTTGCAATTTTCAACTCTCTTCAGGTTTGTACCGTTTAGATTACGTTGAGATCGGATTGCGCTTAATAAACTGCTAAACCTTATATTATTTGCTGTTTTCTTGCAGGGTTTCTTTATATTTATTTTCCACTGCGTGTTAGATCAACAGGTTTGTTACATACTTATTGGCTATTTTTTTACCTAAGATAGTTCTTATTGTACAGTCTTCATCAACGATAAATTGAAGGAAGTATTTTTCAAGCCCTAAACCTATCTTACCATTGTTTACTGTTTGTGCTTTTATGACGAAAGTCAGTGCTGCAGCAGATTTTTCAATAGACTTGAGATCAATTGAGAATTACCGGCGTTTATTCGCCAAGAAAGGACTTAAATCTCTGTTTTTATGGCGCCCATAATTCAATTGGTTTTAAAGACAGAAATTGTCGCGTAAGTACAACAACACAACAACGACGACTATACATGTGGGGCTTGATAAAGAGAAGGTGCCTTAAGACAAAATCTAAACGTCAACAGTCAAGATCATCTGTAACAGCACTAAATCCCTTTCATTTCATTTGTTGATTACTTTTTCTTTATGTTTATTAACTTTCAATTCTCAGTATCCAACGGCTGACGATGCTCGAACTGAGGTCAATGAAAAAGGGAAGTAGGTGCCCATGATGATTCAACAAACCATCAGTGTTTCCGGCTTAATATTCAGAAGAAATAGATAAGTGATGGGCATAACGAAAATGAAAAAAGGAACAGTTTTTGTTTAGCCAGACATAATATCATCTTCACAATCATATTGTGTTTTAGGTTCGTGTGGCAATTGGCACGTGGCGAAATAAACGACAACGAACAAGCTATGCTTCAGGAGCCGATTCAACTGATAAGGTTATTTTAATAGATGTTTAATGAGTGTTTGGAAATCATTTTACAAAACGTTTTATTTTTGCATCCTTAATTTCTCCATCTAAAATCATTTTGTTGGAGTGGAAATATCGAACATTGGACACAGCATTTTATCACGAGATTAAACACCTCGAAGTTCATCTAAAATACCCCACTTTTTTCAAATCGAGTCTCAGTGTTTGATCTTGTGATGAAACGGTTTCTTACATTTGTGAAATTACTTAAAGTTGGAAGCAGACCTGTTGCAATTCAAAGAAAGGACTTGCGTCCACGTGTGGAATTTTGTTCACAGGTTTAATTTAGTATAGATGGGTGACATTAACGATTGTCATTCTTTTACTAGAACTACCAAAAAAAATTAACCCTTGTGGTAATAGCAGTGAGAAAGGGTGATCTTTCATTCGATTGAAGAATTGAACAGCGATGATAAAAATGAAAACATGATTTCATAAAATCAGAACTGACTACACCAATTCATCAGATAAATCAATAAATAAGTCAAGGAGAACACCTAGCTAGCTAACTTGGGGGTGTGTATTTTAGATTAGCAACATGCTCATTTTATTTTTTACGGCAAATATGACTGTTTATTCTAGAGCAAACGAATGACAAACAGCTTTCCTATCGAGAGATTACCGACGAATGGAGTTAAGATGTCCAATTTGTCAGAGAGTAGACCTTGTGGAAATCGAGAGGTCAGTGTTAGCCCATGTTATCATAATATGCAGCGTCATTTTAGTGACATGTATCTAGCTGGAATTTTGAGAACGTTATTTTGCCAAATAGACCACCTCTTCCGTACAGCATGTGCTTTTCTCCAAACTTTCCATTATAAAAACTAAGAGTGCAATGCTGCTTTTTTCTTCTTAACTCCTCGCTCTTGCTTTTTTTCCTTTCTTTTTGCTTCGTGAGTGTGATTTTAGGCCTTATGGTATTGGACGCAAAAAGCTGTCTTTTGGCTCTTTTCCGCTCAAATGGGTGCAAATGTCCTTAGTAGTATAGTAGGTACCGAATTTACCCTTTTTTGAAGTAGAATCTCCTTAGTATGGTGGTGGTTGTGGCGGCGGAGGGAAAGAAAAAATAATGGGAAAAAGGAAAATAACTGAGTTGTGGAAGAGCAGAGGAGTAAGTAGGGTAAGTAAGATTAATCAGCCAAAAAAAGCTATTTAATTTGTCTTTGCCCTCATAAATAAGAACGATTTCCGCGCCAAGAACCAGTAAAGCGGAGCTGGGCAGTAAATTGTCTGCAATGTACGATGAAGGCGGCAGGAAATAGAACTTGCCTAATTATGTAACGCTCCAGTGATTAAGTCATAGGTTGCTTCATGACCAAAGTAGGCCATGACACACATAATTTGAGATAAACTATGACATCAACGATCTAAAACCTCTCACACCGATTAAACTACCTTACAATAGCACGTGAGCTTATCTTGATGAGATTCTTCAGCATTTTATTTATGAGATTATGAAAAAAGGGCTATTACGTCATGGGCGTTAATTTATTGCACCTCAAACGTATGATTCCATGGATAATAACTGGGTCTTTCTGTTATCCATGATTCTAATGTGGAGTTGTCAATAATTTCATCCGTTTGATGGTCTTGATGAACTGCTTCGCAGAAAATTCATCAATAAACTGTTATTATTATTATTATTATTATTATTATCTCGCAGTATAAAACTTTGGAATGCTGTCCACATTATTAGTAGTATAGGGCGCATAACGTAACCTACACCACTTGGGAAGCTATACTTAGAAGTAAAAAAGGTCGGTACGAAACCTAATACGATCCTAATATACATAATGATATGAATCTCTCTACTTAAAAAGCCAATTTAGAATATTATTAAATTCTTATACTCTGTAAAACCTTCGCAAAGACATGATGATATAATTATCTCTACTAGAAACCTATTTAGAAAATATTCAGTTTTTATACTCTCATTATCTCTTAACGAGGCCATCATAATGTGGTTATCTCTACTAAAAACCTATTTAGAATAATACCAAACTCTAATACTCTAAAAATCTCAGTAAAAACATCAGCAAACTTGTGTTTCTGGATTTCTAAAGCAAAAAAAGACCTAATTAAATACTGGAGTCCTTAGCGCCCTAATTAAGTATTTAACTTAAATGTTCTGGCAATGTTTAAAGTGTTTGAGATGACCGACTTCTGCATCAAGTACGCTCCGTGTTCTCGCTCCTAGTAACTTCCTTACCGACTTCTCTAGGTGTTTAGAGTAACCACCCAGTACGTCAATTATTACGTCGTACTGTTCAGCCCTGTAACCATTGTATCTCTGCTCCAGCTCCCACATCATGAGCCCATACTTGAGTCTTCTTTTCCTCATCTTTCTTGGCTCTACTCTCAATTCACGGTAGCTAATTTCAGTTGTGCAGACTTCTTTCCTCTAGTGGCTGACAAGTTGCGCGTCGATCCGATTTGCTCTAACTTCGTTGTGCTCTGCATAGATGGGAATATCCCAAAACACCTCACTCGTGGTGTTCTGGTAGGCTGCCCTCATAAATCCCAGCTATAATTTGTTATTATTATTATTATTATTATTATTATTATCATTATTATTATTTTTACCCGCTTACAGTCAGTCGAGCCTAAGCTCGGCAGGACTGGAGAGAGAGAAATGGCCGAGAGGGAAACTGGAGAGAGGCGGCAAGAACAGGGATGCATTCTCTTTTGTAACCGACGCGTTCAAATTTCTCCGCAGCCCCAGCATCGGAGAATTGGATTGGTTGATAAACAGTAGGATGCTATCAGCGCGTTGTCATTACAATTTATGAAATTCTAACATATTTACACATCAAATGTAACGAGTTGACAAGATGGATTCGGCGGCCAAAGAAAGTATTTTATCTGAACGTTTGTCTGAGCGTCTTGGCGGTCTGATTTTAAAGGGCGAACAGGAGCTTGCTGTCGAAGCACTAATGTCAGGAAAAGACGTTTTAGCGGTATTACCGACTGGCTTCGGTAAATCTGTCATTTACTAAAGCTTCGTTATCGCGTTGTTGTGCTCCAGTCAAAAGACTCACACTATCTTTAGAAAAACACTAAGCTGGAGTTTACTGAGTCACAATTCAATTCTCTATAGTAAATTGATGTAGCGTCAGTTAAGCTGCACTTCATTCTTACAATTTTGGATCTGAAAGAAAACTAACAAGCTGGGCCCAGCCTGATACAGCATTGCAGAAAAACATTACACCCACGGACTAAAGAAAATCGCTTAGTCATTCAGATCCAGAAGGCGCTTTGGAGAAAATTGGAACCCTTATTCAGCCGTAATAAAAAAAGCTTTACGCTTCAAAAGAGGTCAAAGAAAATGCGCTTGCATCAGAGGACAAATCCTGCCGACCAGAAACAATAACTACAATAACTACCTCTCAGTTTGAAACATGCGGCTAAAATCACATTTGCTCAGTGAAAATGTAGAACCTTCCAGAGCGTAATCTACCCAGCAGAGAAAAAAAGAAACCTTATTGGATTAAGTTGCATTTTGGCATGAGGTAAAATTCGTGTAGGCCTACCACCCTCTTTTATTGGGAAGATAAATTCGGGGCACAGGTAAGGAACAGTTTTAGCTTTGATGAAAGGATCTCGCTTAGCGATCCGCCAGGCTTGGACGTTGTAAATAAATTCTCTGAAGAGATGTAAGTTCCGTTCTTTTTAAAATTTACTTTACATATTCGGCAAAATTCAGAGGCCTCAACTTCCAGATTGGGCTTTCTTCCTCTCCCTTTGCGGACTACCTTTTTTTGGCTGTATTTTCTTTCATGTAGAAAAACACACGTTGGATTTATTAAAGTGCCGCGAAACCGTGGGGTCCCGTGGGGATATAGCGCGCGACAAATTGAGTCGGAGTTATCAGTTATCAAGTGACAGATCAGTTTATTTTTAACCGGTTGTCACCTTTGGTGGGCGGGTTACCCGAACACGTCTGGTTTAAAAGAGAATGCAGTCCCTTCCTCCTTTCCCGCCTACTCCCCAGCTTCCCCTCGGCTTCTTCTTTTTTTGCTTTCGCTCGCTTCGCTCGATTTGCTCGCTCGCGTGACCATCCTGAGGGACTGCTAGCAGACTACTTTTCGTTCGGCCAGCTGGGATTCTTAACCTTTTGGCCTAAAATGAAAACTACTAACCTCTATGAACTCAAAACCGGGTCTGGAATTTAACCAATTTGAGTCTGCAAGAGTGTACAAGTTTATGCTCCCCACGGAATCTGGGAACCCGAAAAGTGCTTTCTTCGGTCTCTCAGACTTCATTTCGAGGGCAAACCAGTGGACCTTCCCAAACAGTCCGAAACATTGAATTTTGAATTTCCTAAAACGCAGCGGTTCCGGTCTTAAATGGAGTAGGAAAGATCAGTTATTTTGGTTCAAAATAGGGTAAGGGTTTCAGGAATCTTGCTGAGCTGCCTCATCTTAGTTTTTTCATGAGTAACCACCCGGTCCATTCATTGTCCACGTAAGCCATTGGATACAGTAAAAAGTAGTGATCGGCAAAAACTTTATTGTTGTAATACTGACATTTTTTAATGCTCTGTTGTAGGCCTCATCTGCCTGGAGGAAAAGTGAAACAAACAGGGCTTACACAATACAATCATGAAAGTTTAAAGAGCCCAAAAGGAAGAAGTCAATTAGCAGAAAATCTACATTTGTATTATTTGGTATCGACGGTTAAGAACATTTTTAGGTTGTTTTTATTATATTTTAATGATAATTTTAAATAACTGAAGCAATGGACGCTGATTTACAAGCGTAGTACCTGTTGTTGTCGAGTTGGTAGATTAAGACTAAAGAAATAAAAGACTCATACACGCTAGCAGATTCTTTCTTGTTACAACTAATGGACAACGAAAAATTATTGACAACATTTCTTGCAAATCAAAAAATCTGATTTATTTGATTGAATGAAGTGAATGCAAATGGCAGTATATCGGAGAGACTAAACGCCAACTACCATGAACGATTTAGAGAACACCGCCGATCCATCTTAAACCACCATCAATTCAGCAATCCCACTCCCGTCTCACTGCTTTTAAAAGCCAATGAGACAGGCGTAGAAAAGGGGAGGGGAGGGTGGGGGGAAAGTGCGGAAGGAAAAGGACCTAAGAAGAGGGAGCCTCTTTCCTTCTCTCCCCAAGCCCCACTCCCTTTTCTTTCCTTCCCTCTAGCCTCTCTCCTTTCGACGCCAGCCACTCAGGCCACTCAGGCCACTTTAGAATTAAAAGAATAAAGGCGCACAGGAGCCAAAGGGCCAAACGACCGGAGTTTATCCCGATTTCCCTAGCATGGAGGATGCCTAAGAGTATTGCTACTCCCCTCTGTATGGGATGATAGTCCATCGCATACCCGGAGTAAAGTTCCTTGTTTAAGGAAACTGAATGCGACGTGCGAGGCTTGAACCCTGGACCTCCAGATCAAGAGCTTTAGATGTTAACCAATCGCCAGGCTACGTACGCCTTCATTTACATTTTACCCCTTGTAAGCCTACAACGCACATGATATGAGTAATATACTGTACATGCGTTAATAATTTGCTTCTTATCTTACTTTACTTACCACCCTTTTGAACATTAATGCATAGTACTAAATTGTAGATTTTGCAATTATGAAAGCAAAAACAAAAAAACAGCAACAACTGCAGCTCCCAATTCTCACTTTATACCATCGTTCGTTTGGCAGAAAAGTCCAAAAAGCCAGGTTCTTTTTTGGCCAAAAATCATCACCAAAAATTTCACCTTTTCGTCTTTTATTTTTAGGCATATAATTGATTTAAAAACGAAAGTCTGCATTTATAGCAATTCTCAAGGCCATG
>JBBMOI010000003.1:840000-867500 GCA_038088405.1 Porites divaricata
ATCTAAACTTATTTTTCTTGCAATAATGTTGGCCTCCTTTGCTCTCTTCATAAACTGAATCACCACACAGTCAATGATGACCTCGCCTTCTTCAACCTCAGCGACCTCAGCCATTGTGAGAAAACGGGTGAGACCTCGAATTACCGGCACACGTACACATATTGAAAAGCCTGCATGGTAAGGTAACTTGAGACAACTCATTGTCATTGGATGCAACAACAATCTTATTGTATATTGACCTATATTATCGACCATTAAGTGTCACAAAATGACCCACAAATGGTAATCATTTACTATGTAGGGGGTGTGTTCGAGCAACTCGCTCGCTACACGATGAGGTACCAGGAATCTGATTTACATCTTGGTCTTTATACTTTTTAATCTTCTAGCTCTTTTCTACTTTTCTCCACTTTACTCAACCTTACTCTAACTTACTCTATTTTACTCTCTCTACTCTCTATATCAGTTCAAGTATAGTAGCGGTTTTAAATAGCCAAAGGTGGACATGTTTGGGTCGGCTGACCGGAAGAGTTCCATCCTATCGTATATCTTATCGCGTGTACTGCAACAGGTTTGCTATTGTAAGGGAATAGATTAGCTTACGCACAGCCGCAACTGACAAGTACCATAAAGAACCATGGTCAGCTCTAACACCACAAACACGACCATCTGTTAAAAACATGTCAAGCGAATAACATTCCTAATATGGCAACAAGTAAATTCGCGAGCTAAGAATAAATCAAAGTACAAGTAAAAACAAAAGATCAAAACAGGAAAACAGTACGTGGACAAAAACAAGACTTAACGAAACAAAAACTAAAGTTAAAAGATAACATAGATCCGTCTTAAAAATAACTTTCAAAATACTTCACAACATTCCTCCCCTCTTAGGAAAAGCATCGTCCTCGATGCAAAAGGACGTAATACATGTAAATTAGAAATAAGTGCGTAAAATATCAAAACCAAACTATCACACTACAAAACATTAATTAAAAAAGGTCAACTGATCAATGTCAATAGTTCAGTGTTCAATGCATTGTTCTTGAATCTTGAGACTTGAAAACTTGAGCTAAATAAATCGATGACAGTGTTCTTGTGAAGGACTTGACTAGAGAACCACTTGAAAACGCTGAGAATTAACAGCATAAATCATCCTGTAGTAGCATACAGCCCAAAAACGGTTGTTAGAAATGCCATTTCAACTTGATTGTAAGGGAGAACGCATACTTGAAAGACAAGGCTATCTTGTTTGTAAATCACTAATGATTCTTGTTATGAAACACAGCTCCAAATTAAATGAAGCGAACTCGTCTGACGAAGATAGAAAGTACTGACCAGTGATAAGTATCAACAAGCACAGTTCTGCTTAACCGTAACAAAGAGAGGGTCAAACGCGACCAAACAGAGTAGCCAATGCCATGCGGAGTGATCGAAGTGTGTTTAGACTTCTTGGAGATTAACAATCGAGTAATGTTCAGACACTTGTGTAGTCCTGAAATGTATCTAAGCGTCACTGGAGCACAAATGGAACCAAAAATCAAGCCATCGAAGAACAACAGAAGAATCGGTGACAAGACGAAATACCAATGCAAGCAACTTTGCAAAATAACTACTACAAATCACTTAATATATTAATTATTTAATTTCGGACGTCCAAGGATATAATAACTATTTTACACAAAAACTTAAATAGCCACAGAAACGAAACATAAATATAGAAGCTAATAGATCAAAAGATTTTAAAAAGACATTAGATGCAATAATTCCACGTGCGCATAACTTGATATCGAAGACAACTTAACTTGAACTTCTGACTTCAAAAACTTATCAAATTCATGACACTGTAAACAACAGCTCACAAAAAGATTATAGAGAGACTAGAGAAACGGAGAGAAGGCGTTCATAAATTCATGGACAAAAATATTTTGCCTTTGGGTATTACCGAACTCAATTCATGGGTAATATAAAATCAAAGAAAAACAAGCTAAACAGCAAGGCAGAGTACCAAAAACTAGACTTATTTTTGTGATTGAAGATAATTATCAATGAGACGTCTATCCAAAATATGGTGTTCCGGTTCCCACATTGATTGGTTCTGAGGATAGTTTAGCCACTTGACCAAGTACTCAACCTTTCCATTTCTATTTCGATGTTTTAGAATTTTTTCTGCACTAAACACAGTTTCATTGTCGATAACAATTGCTTCCGGAGTTGAGTCTTTTGTATTTCGAAGTTGATTCTTTGTCTTTTCTTGGTCTGATTCTTTGTTTGATTCTTTCTCTTTTTGAGGCTGTAGAGACGATCGCATCTCAATACTAACTGGTTTTAAAACAGTGTCTTTAGGATTCGCCTCAGCAGAAATTGGCTCAAAACAATCTTTTGGAATATCAGATTCATCTAAATATGGCTCGGCAGGATCATCAAATGGCGGGGGGTCAATTGGTCTCAAATTTGGGTCAACAAACGGCTTCATACGATTTGCGTGACACGAAAAAGTAACTTTTTTATTGGTGATCGTGCGCAACTTAAAATGAACTGGTGACAATTTGTCAACAATTCTCTATGGACCCAACCAATTATGCATTAACTTTTTAGATAACCCTTTTCTAGTTCTCGGGGTATAAACCCAAACACGCTGTCCCACTTCAAAAACAGGATCTTTTGTCTTTTGATCATAATAATCCTTCATTTTTTGTTGTGCACGCTGTAAATTTTCTCTAGCTAAATTTTGAGCCAATTCGACTTTTTCGACAACACGTTTTCGATAGTCAAGGACCGAAGTACTCAAATCATCAGCCGCAGGAGGCAAATACTTAACGTCAATTGGCAAGCGTGGCTCTCGCCCATAAAGAACGTAAAAAGGGGAATCCCCAATTGCATCTAAAACAGAAGTCCTATGCGCAAACAAAATAAGTGGTATGAACTCGTCCCAATCTTTCTGGTTTTTAGCAACGTACATTGACAAAGACTGGCACAAGGTAGAATTAAACCTTTCTACAAGACCATCAGTCTGTGGGTGATAACTAGAAGTATTGACCTTATGAATTTGAAATATTTTACAAACTTCTGCAACGACTTTAGACAAAAAGTTAGTTCCCCTGTCAGAGAGCAACACACGTGGTGCCCCATGTCTAGAAATAATTTCATCGATCAAAAGACGTGCAATAACAGTTGCTTCGACACTAGGCACTGGGAATGCTTCGACCCAACGAGTCAAATAATCACTAAAAACTACAATATACCTACTGCCTTTACTAGAAGGTGGAAAAGGACCTAAAACATCAACAGCCACTCTATCAAATGCACCCTCGACTGGAATCGGAAGTAAAGGTGCCTTTTTCGAATTTCGTGGAGACTTCCTCATTGAACACTCAACACAAGACTTAACCCAATGTTCTACATCTTTAAACATACCTTTCCACCAGTATCTTTGTTTAAGTTTACTGAAAGTTTTGTTCAAGCCAAAATGAGCACCGGCAATGTGATCATGTACATTAGAGAGAATTTCAAAACGTAATGCAGCTGGGACAACAAGCTGAGAAAAAGATTCACGAGCATTACGCCTTCGATTAAAATCAAGGTGGTAAAGCAAACCATCTTGACCAATATAAAAATTATCGCTTGTGAGTAAAATCTTGCGTGCATCTTTATCGTTACTAGGAAGGATGTCTTTCTCTAGAAAATCAATCATTGCAACTAATTCAGGATCTCTTCTTTGCATTTCTTGAGTCTGGGGCGTTTGAGGTTCTTCGTTCTTCAGCGAACCTATTTCACAAGAATCATAAGGACGTCTAGACAGACAATCAGCATTACCATGGATTCTACCAGGGCGATGAACAATATTAAAATCATATTGTTGCAAAAGTAAGGCCCATCTTGCAAGACGACCAGACGCATCTTTAACATTCATTAACCAACGAAGAGAGCTATGATCAGTAACAACAGTAAACTTATGATTGTGTAAATAAGGCTGAAATTTCTTAATACCCTCAACTAATGCGAGAGCTTCTCTTTCTGTGGTACTATAATTTTGCTCTGCCTGATTCAAACCACGACCATTGTAAGCAATGACTACTTCTTTTCCATTTTGAATTTGTGCCAAGGTAAAACCAATACCAGTGGAGCTAGCATCAACAAATAGCAAAAATGGTTTCCGAAAATTAGGATATGCCAAAATGGGTGCCGAAACCAAGGCACGCTTAAGCTTGTCAAAAGCCTCAGCACAAGCTACAGTCCAAACAAAAGGAACGTTCTTCTTTGTCAAAGCATTCAAAGGGTTGGCAATATTTGAAAAACCTCTTACAAAACGTCTGTAATAATTAGCAAGACCTAAGAAACTCCTCAATTCTTTCAAATTTGTGGGGGTGGGAAATTCCTGAACTACTTTTACTTTGTCTGGGTTGGGACTAATACCTTCTGGCGTAACTACGTGACCAAGATACTCTACGCTTTGTTTAACGAAACTGCATTTCTTTGGATTCAACTTAACATTGGCGTCACGCAACCTTCTAAAAACTTCCTCCAAATGAACTAAATGCTCATCTACAGACTTAGAGAAAATGATTATATCATCGATGTAAATCAAAGCAAAACGGTATTCTAAACCTCTCAAAATATGACCCATAAGTCTTTGAAAACTGGCTCCTGAGTTCACTAATCCAAACGGCATTGTCAGAAATTCATAAAGGCCATTGTGTGTAGCAAAGGCTGTCTTTTGTTGCGAATCCTGTTGCATTTGTATCTGCCAAAAACCACTTTTGAGATCCAACGTTGAAAACACGCTTGCACCAGCTAAAGAATCTAGCGCATCAGCAACTAAAGGCATTGGAAAGCTATCTACTTTAGTGACTTTATTAATTTTACGAAAATCAACACAAAATCTATATGACCCATCCTTCTTTTTTACCAAAACAACTGGAGAGCTCCAAGGAGAGACAGACTCTTGAATTATTCCTTTTTCAAGCATTTCGCCCACCTGACGGTCAATTTCTCTCTTAACATCAGGAGATACTCTATACGGCCTTTGCTTAATAGGTGTAGCAACACCAGTATCAATGACATGCTGTACAAGGGATGTTCTACCCAACTGATCCCCAGGAAAAGCAAAAACATTACGGTATTTATTAAACAAATTCTTAAATTTTACTTTCTCATCATCATTCAAAACACTATTGGACAAATCAGGAAATTCTGAATAATCTTTTGGCTGCTGCCGGTCATCTGAAGAATAATGTTGACCATCCGAAGAAGGAGAATTTTTGCCAATCTCAAATGTTGCTAAATCATTATCAACACGCTCAAAATCTGCCAATTTAGTCCTACGAAAAATTTTAACCGGTTGAGCGGAAGGATTTACCATCCTAACAGGAATAGTTGCATCACTAGAAACCTTTACGAGCTCTGACGCTCCAAAAACTGAGTAACGGTGAGGCAAATCAGACTTGGGCGTGACCAATCCATAAATTTCACTGGCACTGGTGTTTACATCTTTCGGCATTGAACTTAATCTACCAACGACAACGACTTCTGATTGAGCGGGAATAGTAAAAGAATTATCAGCATGCACTGACAAAATACAATTTTCAAAAACTTCAGCATCCAAATCATCACCAAAACTATCAGCAAAGGGGAGGGGATCCTCGGGGTTTGAAAATTCAATGATGTTCTCCACAAAATCAATTCTCGAACAATATTTTTGAAGAAAATCTCTGCCCAAAACAACGTCATGAGTTAAATCTTTGATAACATAGGCTTCAAAAGGAAAAACATCAGACTTTATAACAAAATTGAGCCATACTTTACCAAGAACGCTAAGAGGAGAACCATTTACAGTTGTTACACTACTGGTCGAAGAGGAATCTAAACAACAATTTTGGTGACTAAGATACTTGCCCCAAACTTGCGAACTAATTGCTGTTACAGCTGCTCCTGTGTCAAGGAGTGCACGATAACTATTTCCTTTTATTGTTACACTTACATTAAAATTGTCATTCTCGAAAGGATGAATAGAATTAATTTTACTGGATGTGGCAGGCAAAGAAACCATGTCAGTCACGTCACTCACATATGCCCTAGTCTCTGGGCTACTTGCGAAAGATAAGCCGCGACACTCACTACAAAGATTATTTTCAGCCCCAACGATATTTACTTCCAAATTTTCTTCATTTTTAGACTCAGGCGCCAACTGTTCTTCTTTAATTTCTTCTCTACTGACTTCTTGAGATAAAGTTTCACCTGAAGACTTCTCATAAATGACTTCACTTTTAGGAGAAAACATAGGTACATTTGGCGAATGAGCATTTTCGTTTTCATTTGGCGATGACCCGGCGATTACACTATTTGTTATGACCTGAAATGTCTTTCTCAGGTCATAACAAATATTTTCGTTAGGGACATTTTGAGGCTGGCCATCTTGAGAACACTCGTGTTGACATGTGACGGAAACTTGAGGTTTAAACATTTTAGACTCTGACGAGAAAACAGTCTCACAGGGATTAGACAAAACATGACTAAACTCTTGAATATCCTTTTTAGTAACATTCTCGGCCGAATTTCCAGAGTTACTGAAAGCACATTTATCAGAACTAGATCCGACGGAAGAATGATTATTACTTGTAGAATTTTCAAGCGCCCCCATCACGGGTTCACTACCACACACGATAGGGGCGCCAGCCAGTTTAACTGTGCGCCCATTTTTCCCTGGCGAAAAGCATTCTGCATATTGTTTCTCCGATACAGGCCTCTAAAGTTGGGTTTCGAACTTCTATAACTGCCCAATTTAGGATTTTTACTGAAAACGCTGCCAACATAACGAAAACGATTAACTTTGCCTGATCGAAATTTGCGATTAATACGACGATTGCCATTAATTTGGAAATCTGAAGTCCAAACATCAAATTCGTCCCCGACAGATCGTTTGATTTCCTCCTCTGAGGGGTTAGACTGCAATTCTTCATTTTGAAGAACTACAGTCTTCTCGACTTCTTGACCATTATTTGATTTACGGCTAAGAATTACAAACTCTTTCATTTTTGCAATGTTCAATGCAGACTCGAAATCAGGCGGTTGTTGTAAAATAACATGTTCACGTATTTCAGGCCTTAAACCACGTACAAAACAATAAAGCCATTCACTTTTAGGTAAATTTAGACGAGAGCAGAATGAAAGAATATCGTAATAGTAATCGGCAACAGTCTCCCCTAACAACTGACAACGTTTTTCTAATTTTTGCCTCAACTGCCATAGAGTTACTTTTGATTCAAAATGAGAAATCAATTTTTGTGACAATACTTCAAAAGTCAAATTTTCTGAACCTGATAAAGTTTTAAACCATAAGCTAGCGTGTTTTTTTAGAAAAAGGGGAAGACCAAGCGCTAGTTTTTCTCCATCCCAACCATTTAACAAACCGGCGCGTCTATAATTGCCAATAAAGTCACGAACATCCTCTCTCTCATCGCCATAAAATAGAGGAAACTCAACAACAGGACTATACATTACTTAAAAACAACACTCTGGCATTATTATTTCGTCTTACATGTGACTAAACTTACAAAAAGAGTTCTCAGTTGCTTGCAATGGCAAAGTTATTCGCACTTACAGAATTCCAGGTGCTGATCTTGTACTCTTCACTTGTTCTCACCAAACCATGCTCAGCAAATTAAGAAAGTTCTCCTCCAAAATAACGCGTTCTTCACCAAAATGACAGATTCTCCGCCAAAATTACGGGTTCTCCACCAAAATATGTAGGGGGTGTGTTCGAGCAACTCGCTCGCTACACGATGAGGTACCAGGAATCTGATTTACATCTTGGTCTTTATACTTTTTAATCTTCTAGCTCTTTTCTACTTTTCTCCACTTTACTCAACCTTACTCTAACTTACTCTATTTTACTCTCTCTACTCTCTATATCAGTTCAAGTATAGTAGCGGTTTTAAATAGCCAAAGGTGGACATGTTTGGGTCGGCTGACCGGAAGAGTTCCATCCTATCGTATATCTTATCGCGTGTACTGCAACAGGTTTGCTATTGTAAGGGAATAGATTAGCTTACGCACAGCCGCAACTGACAAGTACCATAAAGAACCATGGTCAGCTCTAACACCACAAACACGACCATCTGTTAAAAACATGTCAAGCGAATAACATTCCTAATATGGCAACAAGTAAATTCGCGAGCTAAGAATAAATCAAAGTACAAGTAAAAACAAAAGATCAAAACAGGAAAACAGTACGTGGACAAAAACAAGACTTAACGAAACAAAAACTAAAGTTAAAAGATAACATAGATCCGTCTTAAAAATAACTTTCAAAATACTTCACAACAACTATTATGTATAAAGACTTCTAAATATTAACTTTTATTGACCTTTATGTCTTACTGTGTTTTATTTTGCGTATTGTATCGAAAGGAAAGCGCAAACAACCGTACGACAATACCGTGAACAATCATATTTCCCCGAATACCGTCAGTCAAAATGATGAAATACCGCATACCGCAAGGCTAGATGATACCGCAATACCGCACGTTAAAATCAAAATTACATTTGTTTGGGGCTAAGATCTCTATACGAGTCAGCATTGGGATGACACACCCTTATATCGAAAAATGCAGCCCTCTGTCGCTCCCAGAAACCCCTACAGTGGACGTCAAGGCATGCATCAGGGGCTTGGTTAGTTCCTCTGGCAAGCTCTTCGCCTGTAATAGGTTGTAGTGCGGGTTCAACTTGCACATCGTAACAAACCATGTCAAGCAGCTCGGCCTGTAGATCGCGTATTTCATTGTGGCGCTGAATAACTAAGCCTCCACGCTGGCAGATCATCGCGTGATCTACTGTAAACATGCTCCCACAAACGCATACTGACGGATTGTGCCGTGTTTTGATGTAATAATGATCGCCTTTTTCTAGTTTATTATTAGAAATATTGTCTTTCGCTGTATATTTCTCGGGAACAAGGCGATCATTATTACATCAAAACAAGGCACAACAATCTTTTTTTCCATTACAATATTATTCTAAGAAAACTTTAAGAGAAAATTTCCCGCAAATGGCTCGAAAATACAAACGAAATGTGCTCTGGGCATCGTATAATACTCCTTAAATCTAATTAATTCAATATGGCCGGGGTATCGGTAAAAAGGTCTATTACCAATAAATGGTAATTTTTCTTCTTAAATCAATTCGCACACCTAGAAGTAGTAACCCTTAGGGTAGGTGCGAGGGCGAAAGAAGGAAAGCGGGGAGGAGGAGGGGAGAAAACTCTTCTCTCTCCCCGCCCCCTCCCCGCTCCCTCTGACTCGCCCCATTTCCTCCTCTTTTCGGGAAGTTTCAGCATGGCACTTTCGCGCCCGAAGAAAACGCCTGCACCGCGGGATCTGAGGGTAGTCCAATCGCTATCGCTCCCCCCTCCCCTCCCCGACGATTGCCAGACACCGCAAGAGGGAGCCCTGGAAACCAACTAGCCAAGATGGCGGATCCTTCGAGTCGTGTGCGTTCAAATAGCGAATTTAGGGGGCGTTTGATGGAAAAGGTTCAAGTGAATGTTACGGAAACAGGAAAGTTAGCTCAGCAGCTGTTGAAAAGCTCGCGTTCCCACGAGGTAAACTGTTAAAATTTTTCGTCATTCTGTTTGTAATCGTGAAGGGAGCCCGGAAAGGGAGGCTGCTGCAGTTTACCAATCCTCGATCGATCGGGCAATAGCTTATTAAATACAGTCAACTCTCTCGTAAGCGACCACCCTTGGTGCGCCGAAAAGTGGTCGCTTACGGAAGGTGGTCGCTTATGAGAAGACGTAGCAAAATAAGCGAAAACCCAGTTGATTAACGTAAATTAGATAAAGATAATACTTTATAAGTACAGTGACTGGTGAAAACGAGGCTGGAGTTGACCTTATTTTAATACAACCCTTGCTGCTTCATTATGTAAATCATGTTGTTCTTATGGTAAGTAGTATTTTTAGGCATAATTTCCATAAGAAAAGGACGGAAGTTTGTATCAAAACAAGGGTCAACCTCAAACTCACGTTCACTCAAAGGTTGAGAGACTGAGCCCACAACTGTAAAATGGCCTATTAATTAACATTAGGCTGATAGACAATGGCTGCGGCCGCACTTGGCAAGTTAGCCGGGTTAGTTTTTGAAAAACCCGGTAAAAAATTATTCGGAATGTAACCTGGTTAAAAGAGGTTAACCGGGTTAATTTTTATCACTTGCCGGACTCAATTTAGACTTTCACAAAGTTAGTCAATGTTGCTCGGTTTTGTTTTTTCACTCGCTTGGGTCCCTCATAACGCTCGCCTCAGAGTGACTGTCAAAATTTGACCCCGTATCACTGATAAAAAGAGTTTGACTTCTTAAAAGTTTTAACTCAATTTTGTTTATAAGAAAGTAAAAGCTGAACTTGGTGCAAAAGAAGTAATTTTCGAAACGGTTGTGCCTGCGTGCATGATAAAGCCAAAATTTGGAACATTCTCACGCGTAGGCGGAGATGATTGACTGATTGACAACGTTAACCTGCGTTAAACTACCTCGCGAGGTGGTTTAAAAAAACCTAACCTGGTTAAGAAAATCTATTGTTCTTGCTTAATTTGCATAACCCGGTTAAAACTCGGTTAAGACTGAAGACAACCTGGCCGCACTCGCTGATATTTTAAACCAGTTAACTTTAATTAGTTAATTGGAAATAACTTGGTTAAGTCCCCTAGTGCGGCCGCAGCCAATGTTTCCTCTGCCTGAAACTAATTTGTTTTTTTTGGGAGCAACAAGTACAATACAGTTTGAAATTTGTCACTTGTTAATCATAAATCACCTAAATTCAGTTTTAACCAACTAAACGTGGGATAAATGCGAAACATAAAGTGCATTGTTATAATGAAGGCTTTGTATTAAAATTTACTGCAGATCCTGACTCAGACTACAAAACAGTTTGTAAGTCAAGAAGGAGCACTTATGAATTCACAAGAGGTATTCTTACATAAAATATGTATCAAAAATCTGTGAGAAGATGAAAAAAATGTAAAATTACCACAATCAACATACATGTACATGATTAAGAGATCTATGCATAAGAGATCAAATGGCCAATTGCTTGTTAAAGCATTTAATAAGAAATGTTTGTGATATCATTATCATGAATGAAAACCATTATTAAGTCTCAAAGTTGTTAAAAGAGATGAGCTTTGAATTTGTTAGATGATGCATAATTCAAGTTTCTGTTATCACAATGTTATATAGAGTATCTATATAACCTATTCACTGTTTCAAGCAGCTAGTCAAAATGCAAGCCTATAATTGCAACTGTTTCAACTAGACCAGTTACATTGTATACATTAAACCTGGGGTGTATCCAACACTTCAACACAGTAGATTACTCACCCATCTGGTTTATCACCTGGCTTCCCTTCTATGTTAGTCAATTCTTGAGCAGGCTGCATGGGTAATTCAGCATGGGATTTTTGGGGTTAACCTTTGGTCCAGAGATTTTTTTGGTTTTGTTAGAAGCCCTGGGGACATACAGTAACTTTTAACCTTTGCCTTTGTTTTACTTTTTGGCCCCCATTTGCCCCATTCGCATCATTTGAAATCAGGAGTACCCCTCTTGTGGTTATTATGCCAAGAACAGTCACCAACCTCTTGAAAGAGTAAAACTGGATACCGCTTTATGTTTGAAGAACAATCTTGCGGTTAACCTTATTCCACAAAGTAATTTATGGTGATGGTGGCCTGGCTTTCCCAGACTATGTTATGAAGTGTAAAAGACATTTAAGGAACTCAGCCAGAACAAGTTTATTGAACTACTGCCAAATACTGAGACTTATAAGAATAGTTATTTTTGTAGAACTGTGAAGGACTGGAATGTGATACCAAGCAAAACAGTTATTAACATTAAGTCCGCAGATCGATTCAAAAAAGTCTTATTTGAGCATTTTAGTCAATGATGAATTTTAACATTGTAAAATAATTAACACTATGATATTTTTATCCATTTTATCTTTTGTAGGAGATTTTGTTATTGCTATGAAATCACTATTTTTAACTTTATTTTATAATACATGTAGCTAGGCGTCTTGCGTGGCTATTGCAAGGCTAGGAATTTTTTAATAAATGTTGAATGCAGTCAAATGTGTTAAATGGATACTTGAGGGACAGTAATAATAATAAATTATTCATTGTCAAGGAGGACATACTGATACAGTTACTGATATAGATGCATGTGTAAATGTTGACAGAATAATGTTTTCTTTTTCAGCAACTGAAACACTGTGAAAAGGTCATCACAGAAATGCAAAAACAGTAAGACAAATACTCTGTTTAAAATTAACACTATAACTTATTATTGTCATGCATTGAGCATGTGTTTGAATGTTTCCACTTACAGAAGGAAACATATATTGCATGAAAAAAAATTGACTGTTTATTTTTTTGTATACCCATGATAATGAACATTAACAAGGATGTCTTTGTTCGTGTGAACACACAAACTGTCCTTTAGCTCTAGCTCAGTCAGTATTTTTTTTACTAAGAACACTTCTACAGGGATAATTCATTTGAAAGATGTTTTGTTATCATCTTGTAGTTTGCATTGTGTATCTTTGTTCTTTGCTGGAAAAATTGCATCTCTTTTCAATCAATTTCTTAGAAAATCAGATGTAGTATACCATAACTGGTGTTGACTCATTGATTTTCCACTTTTCGAGCTTGATGGTGGCATGATGATTCTACTTTGAGATCTATTGAAAATCATTCTGTGAATGTGCTTTATTGATCATCCAGGCTAATAGAAGTTTTTTTTTTTCTATTTCAAGGTTTGGGGACATTCAACATAGGTATGACCAATCTGTTCCTACAAAAATTAAATATGGTATAATTATGGTTATGGTAATTATGTTAATTTATTAAAAACATGATTTTTCAATTGAAATATAAATTGGTTAATTTTATTACTATCTTTTTTCTTTGAATGGGCCTCTTTCCCAGTCTGTGTGAATACCCACAATTAAAAAAATATTGCTTACACTTCCTGGAAAACTCAACTTTTGATAAAAGCAAAGCAAACAAAGACAAGTCAAAAATTTACTTTTAATGCATGCTTTAAATCTGATAAAAACATGGCTGTATACTTTAATTTAGTGGATGTTTTCAAAACTTGTTATTCTACAGTTTGTGAATTTACGGCATGTGTTCTAAAGTTCTTATATTTTAAAAACCTCGGTTTTTAAATTTACATTTCAAATACAAAAAAAAAGTATGTAAGTACATGTATAAGAATTTTGAACACATCCAGTTACTTTCTTTTATTGTGGTACTATAATAATATTATGTTCAACTCCAGCTGCTTTTTCTTTAGTTTACAGACAGTCAACAGAATCAATGAACAACTTGAGCCACTGTACAGGTTAGTTGTTGTTCTTATTTTTTCTGGCATCATTTTTAGCTCATGAATGATGTAGTCATGCAATGAGCTGTGGAAGTGGACTGCGAATTCACTCGATCACTCCATTCTGTTAGACAATTAATTTATGCATTAAAATTTGATTAAACGCTTCTTCCCGAACCTCCCCTACAAGGTATGAATATGCAATTCCTTCTTTTTATTCATTTTAGACAGTCTCTTCACTAATCCAATTCATTCATGAGCTGGCTCACAGGAGCCTTTGATTTACATTTTCACCTTAACTAGCCTGAATAAACAGCTGACATTTCGTGATGTCACAACTGGTTTCCCCAGTCATAAAAGGAAGTCTGAGAAACCAGCACAGAAATTGCATACTGAGGATGACTGTCCTACCTTATCTGGCTAGCGACATGTCATCAGTGCTGAATTTCTGTCCTTTGGTGGGGAAACCAGTGGTCCAGTTGTCATGAAATGTTGGCTGTTTTTTCAGGCAATATATGTATCTATGGGTAGTAGAACAAGTGTAATACAATAAATACCAGTAATATGTGTATAATACTAGGTCAATGTATTAAACTTGGTTATTGGCAGGTATTTTGTTGGCTTGCATAGTAGTTGCCAGATTATTTTAGGGGAAGGGAGAATCTTTTAAGGACATGTGTGAGCACACAATGGGAGAAAAGAGCTGTGGATTTTCCATAAGCTCACAATTGAACAACATACAAGTACTGTACCAAACTGGTTAAAACCAGATTCTCTAACGACATGAAAATGACATAATAACCTTAATACATTGTAATGTTTTACTTTGGTTTATAGTTGCATGAAGCAATGATGCAATTTTAATTTACATGTAGCAGTGGACACTTTGTGTGTCTCCCCTTGCGTGCTCTATAAAAACTAACCATATATATTTTTTAAAATTCATAGTGCTTATTATGACATGTTTACGTTGAAGTGAAAACAAAAATACAAGAGAAAGGAGGGTGCATGATCACATACCATAAAATTCTGAAAATAAGCCCCGGGGCTTATATTTTTCAAAGGCCCTTTTTGAGGGGCTTATTTTGGAGGGGCTCATCTACGGAGGGAAATTTGCGTTTCAAAATCGATTGGGCTAGCCGTATAGTTGGAAGTAAATTTACTGTTTTTGCTTTGTTTTACTTTGTATTTGAGGGCAATTTCCAAGTACAAGCCCCCCCCCACCTGGGGGGGGGCTTATATTTGGAGAAGCAATTTAGTGGAGGGTTTTCTTGCATTACTGGTTTGGGGGGGGCTTATATTTGGAGGGCTTATACATGGAGGGGCTTATTTTTGGAATTTTACGGTATCATATTTATACCTTAGTAGGATGTCACTGAACTAAAGCTTATTAAAGCTGAAGTACCGTAAATCTTAAAACTTCTGTGTTTTTGTCAAAGGAACAGAAAACACAGCATAGGTATTTTTCTTGCATATTTATGGTCTGAATTCTGTTTGGTATCTAGGTTGATTTTATTAAAAATATTACAAAATTTGGGGAGAGTAGAGCTTCTTTGCTTAATTTGGATTTGCAAAGGTGAACTTTGATATTGAAACATAATCCTTTGTATGATACAACATCTTTAAATTTAAAGTTGAGGACGTAACTAAAAAGCTGTTACAATAACACTTGTGAAAAAAAGAGAACAAAATAAAACAAAACCAGAAAAAGGAACAACAACAACAACAAAAAACAATATTTATGACAACAAAATTTAAACGTAAAAATGAACTGGCAATTTTTATTTTTGTACAACCTAATATAATATTGAAAAAAATTCCTCAACGATAGACAGTGAAAAACGTTTACCACTGAATTATATTAACAGCTTCAATAATATTATTTACAATATTTTTTCTAATAAAATATATTAATTACAACATTCTGTTGTTGAGTTAAATACTCATGTGTACACTAAATTCCAGTTAACCCTCCTTGATAGTTTATGTGTACAAGCACAGTACTAACCCGGCATCTTTAACAATAATTGTGGAAATTCTCTCACATTTGTTGGTTGAGAGCTGTGGTTTATTTTCTTGAAGCTTTTTTGATTCAGTGTTAAACATTTTAATAACTGTTAAAAAAAGAAAAAAAACCGAACTGACCACAATCTTCACAGTTCTGTTACGTTGCTGCGGTCTGAACATTTTATGACATCATTGATCCTTAATCTATTAGAGGGGAGAAAATGAGACATTCTGGTAGAGATCTGTGTTACACCACAGTTCTAGTACCTGTACACATTCTAATCTCCAACTACACTATGCTGGCCTGCTCAGTTTATTTTGCATTTATCAGTTACAATAGTAAACTTTAGATGTAAGACAACTGTGTGATTTTAAGCATCCCAAACATCTCTCCACTTGTTGCTTACTGCTGGCTGTATACAGACTGCTTTAGGTAAAAGGCTATTGTGAATCATATTATTCAGGAAAAAACAGTCACAAAGCTAAAGATCCCTGACTAATTATGAGGTTTAAAATTATGTAAAGACGGATTTACCATACCCATACTTTGTCAGTATTGGATGTTCAGATCAAAACTTAGCCGTCCGGGCTGTCGAGAGACACTGTATGTCCCCAGCAGTAAGGATTCTCAAGAGACTGCTGTAATTAATCACAGAGATGACTGTAAGAGATCATAGGTGTATTATCCTTGACTCAACTTTAATTTCCTTATTTACCTGACTGTTTTGCTACAATATTTTGGTTTAAATGGAATTACAGTTAGAAGTAAATACAACCCCATCATGCTAATTTGTCACCAAAATACAGGAACCTAGGGTCTTTCCTTTGCAGATAAATAAGACATGTTTAACAAAATAAATAGAATTATAACCTTCTTAATGCATGGAGAATGAAAGTCTGTGTTGTGGTCTCTGTTGTGGTGTACTTTGTATTTTCATTTGTTTGATAATTACTGTCATAAACAAGCTTTATGCAAATGAAAGGCAAGCCTAGGGCATACTGACCTGTATGCCAGTATGCAAGTGTTTATCTCAAATAAAATAATAATAACCGCAAAGACAGAGACTATTCCTTTTTTATAATAATTATTGTTTTTCACATCAACAAAAAAGGAGTGTTCTCCCTTTTTTTGCGAGGATAAAATCAAACCACAACATAAATTTGGAACTCACCACATACATACTTCACCGTTGGTGCATTATTATTTATGTACCAGCGAGGGCTAAATTAAAAAATAACTTGAATTCCAGCTTGTCCTTTGGGAAGCAGTTCTTACATTTCACTCGCCTGGGTCCACTTCTTGCTCGTTTTAGTTAATGATTTAGTTAGACCCTTAATTGCACGTGAATTCAAAAGTTACTTGCTCCAGAAGAAAATCTGCTTGTCCCAGACAACTGGACGGGACGTTTTTTTGAGCCCTGCTGTACAGAACCCAAAAATTAATAAGTTATAATAAATTTGTTAATCAATATTAT
Organism: Porites divaricata; assembly: GCA_038088405.1. Lineage (NCBI taxonomy): Eukaryota > Metazoa > Cnidaria > Anthozoa > Scleractinia > Poritidae > Porites > Porites divaricata. The sequence continues at coordinate 856,854 of JBBMOI010000003.1, forward strand.
GATTTGGGATAAAAGGAGAATTACTGAACTTGAAAAGTGACTTTTCCAAAAGCCCTTAGGGACAGTATAATTGTTAGTTGGCCTTATGTGTGTAAATGTCTTGGTAAACTTACCAAAGTTTAAAAATTCTGAGAACAATAGATCCTGTTGCTATTAAAGTGGAGATTTTTGAACCTGACTACGTAATTAATCACACTGTATTGAGTAGTAATATTACATCTTAATTATTACTATTATTATTAATATTAAGGTCTTAAATTTTTGCATTGCTCTGTAAGTCCATTTTATGATACTGTTTAAACATACAATGTACATGTATGCAAATGGTTTTCCACAAACATCGTTTTGATCAAGTTGTGCAATTACATGTGTGTATAATGCATCAACTGGAATTTTGCTTTTGTTCAGATAAGAAGGGAAGAATGTGATGATGAAACTTGCTGGTCCAGCCTTTGAATGCATCATCCTCTGTGTTGCTGATGGCAGGATTGTAGTTCTTGAAGCAGTTCATAATAGTACATTACACTAGTCCATCGTAAAGTGACAATGCTTGTACAATGGATGGATCTGACTTTGAGCCTTCACGGAACTCTTCCTCTGACAACTTGCCATCTTCATTCTAAAATGGAAAAAAAGCTGGTCTCTTAAAGAAAAAAACATTGTAAAATTTTTTATACTGGCAGGGCAAACAGGGATAAAACCTTTATCATAGACAGCACCTGAGCTGGCTACCATAATCCATGCCTCGATCAGTCCCTTTTTCCACAACAGAAAACTGAGAACACTGTTGGTCACATCCAGTAAGTTACTTATTGGCACTTTCAACTGCTTTAAAAACCAAGGAAGATAAATTTAAGCCATCGCAGCAAATAACCCTGTTAACATCATCCCTCTTTATGGACATAAAAGCTGTGGACCAGTCCTTCACTTCAGGAATCTACATGTATGAGACCCGTCTCTGGTGGAAAATTAACTCATTACAAGGTCCGGCAAACAAGTTCTTCAACAGGGAATGTATGGAAGACCAAAAAAAAAAACAGTAATTAAACCTGCTCAAGTGAATCAACAATGTGTTGTTTAACAACAGCTGATTTTGTGAATCAATCGGCATCAAAATTTGAACTTGAACGGCTTTTTGTCTTGTCATTGAGGAGACTCAGTGTTTTAGGCTGCTTACTGAAGACAAAACTTTTATTTCTATGTGGTCATCTGAGCTGTGTGTAGTTCAAGCTGTTTGCGAGGCAAAGGAAATATCTTATTTCTCCTCAATCAGTGATTATAAAATCAATTCGAAGATCCAGTGGTATGTATAATCATTGACATCCTACTTTCCAGTCAAGATTTCTGCCAATAAATATTGGGCTGGCCTTGCCATAGTTACTTCTGCTTTTTGTTGTTGTTGGTGTCCAATCAATGGATAATAACAAATGTTTGAGTTCCACTGTCTGTCACTGTGCAATTCATTAATAGCCCTCATGATCAGTTTGACATCAATAAAGGGAAAGGTACAGTAAGTATAGTGGCTTACAGTGTCCATTTGACTAAATATTCGGTTGACTCTCTTCTCAGGTGTGTCCTCATCCTCTGGCAATTTAACCATACTGGCCTTTGATGAAAATAATAATATTAAATTACAGTTAAATACTGGACAACCTTTAAAAACCAGTACTTCCTGTGATATCATTATTCTTTGACATTCATGTGGTTTCACCAGTTATGGTTTTTATCAGTGGTCTATTCTGAGAACTATCTAGAGTGATCTAAGCTACCAGTGTTCACAGTTCTAAAAGGCTCTAAAGGTTGATCTCAATCTAGTTGTACATGAGTAAGCAACCTCACTACCAGGCAGGTACATTTGTATTTGTATTTGTATTTATTTATTTATTTGCCATACGATTACAATAATTACAAAAAAATACCCCAAAAAAATGTAGAAAGAAATGGCAAGAAGGTCTAAAGGAAACTATAGAGCTTATATTAATTTAAGGCCTCCTTAATTACAATTTTTCGAAGATGGCACAAAAATTACGGTGACAGATACAAAATAATATCAGGTGGAAAATTAAACTAATCAATATTACGGAAGTTTACAAATAATGTTGAATATTAAAAGGCTTTTTCGTAAGATTTCTGTTGGAGTATACTAATAATTATTACAAATAAATGCCGTAAGTGCTCTTTCATAAGAGGAAAAAGGTGAGGAAGTGTTGATGATATTGGTGTTTAAGGTGTTGTAAAATTTAGGTCCTTGATAAAAAACGGAAAATTGTTTGGTTTGAGTACGACAGAAAGGCTGACGAAATTTACACGAGTTTCTTGTATTATACGAATGAATTTGACTTTGTAAGGTAAATTTACAATGAAATTTTAAAGGTATAGAATATGGTTTTGATAGCAGTACATGAATAAGCCTAGTTGTATTAAGTATATATCATGAAATTTTAAGATACCAAGATTTTGAAAGACTGGATCAGTATGTGCATCAAAAGTGGTTTTAGCTATAGTTCTGATCACTCGTTTTTGTAATCAGTTCAAAATTTGAAGTCAAGTAGGTTGGTGGCTGCTAATACTTGAGATGTTTTGGAGATAAATGTTTCCTTAATTGGCTAGGCCAAAAAAATTTGCCAAGAGGCAATGAATTAAAAGAACATCTAGTTGTATTTAAGTGTTATATATGTCAGCAGCAAAATCCTGTTTGGTGAGTTATCTGATTGAAAAGATAATTGCATTTAAATGAGGCCTTTAACTTGAGTGGCCAGAGTTCCTTGGCAGGTTGTGCCTTACTGTTCTGGCTTCTGTTGCTCATGCTTGTGGCAAAGCCACTCAAATTTTTTATATGTTTCAGTGGTGGATCCAGGGGGAGTGTCCATTTGATGTCCAGACCCCCGTATCAGACCTGACTCTTGTGTAAGACTGAAATTATCACATTGACAGGATCGTATATCACTTATTAACTGGCTTATATTTGCTAATGAAATGTGCATTGCATTTTGCCACTAAACTAAATTCCAGGGATATTAAAAAATGTAATTGTTTTTTGGTACCCTTCTATGATCTGTTTGCATCTGCTTGCAAAGCAGTAATTCCCGCGCGAACAGCAAGTCGTTCATAGATTGAGAAACACCTGGTCATCTCTGTTTTCTCATTTGGTTGACAACTATGGCAACAACTCCACTGATAACCTCTTTCTATGGCATGGAGGGTGTGGAGAAGAAGCAATTTGCCACCAAAACGTTCAAAAAACATGTAAATTATAACGTACCACCATCTTGTAAATGGAATCAACTATATGAAGCATTTCTGCCTTTGTTATGTAGCCATCATCATCCAGGTCATACAGTTTAAATGCCCCTGCAGGAAATTGATAGATATAGATGTATGTACTGTTACTCAATACCATTAGGTATGTTAATGAATTATGTATCAGTCAATTCCAGCTGTGCCCAACCCCCCAGCTATTGTGGAACATTTGCCCACCTTGACAGTACCTGGGGTGGGGCATTTGCAAATTTTCTGCTGCCCGGGGGCCGGGCATTTGCCAACCCCGGGGGCCATTCCTGAGCTTTTGACACACACGCGGTTTCCTATCAGAATACATAACTACACAGAGGATTTTACTGGGAAAGACTGGCTCATCTGTCAAGGACAGGAAAAACTTGTAGAGGGTTGTAAATGTATGTTCTTGATTTTATGCATGCATTTCTTCATTGCTTATCAAGCCAGAATTACATAAAGCGAAATTGGGAGCTATCGACGTGAATCAAGGTTTTTTGGTTATTGAATCAAATTTCTGTTGATAATATTTGAAAAACATCCTTTCATATTTTAAAACTGTTCATAACAACTAACTTTACAGTGCTCTATTAATTTCATTGTCAATGATTTTACATCGGGTATGATGTATTGCAACTGCAATTGACTGATGCATTAGTTAATATTTAACAATTAGGCGACGTGAATATCGGCGAATAGTCACCGAGACGAAGTTGAGGTGACTATTTGCCATATAATTACATTGATGATTATTTGAGAAAATAAAAGTATTGATCAATTTCCGTCTCCGAAACATCAAAAAATCTGGCTGCCATTTTGAAAACTACTAGCCTTCAATGTTATAATCACCGCACGGTGATTATAGCGGGATAAAGCGAAGCTCCTAGCCAATCACAGCGCTCTATTTTCGATAATCATCATGAATGTAATTATACTAAAATACAGTACAACCCTGCCTTACAGGACGGCCACCTTGATAATAAATTATGGTCACCTCGTTATTTTTGGGCCCGGCAAAATGGCCATACATTTTCTTATAAAAAAACCCTGTTAATGTGGTCACCCATTAATATGGCCAACAACCACATTTTAAAGTCCCAGACAGTAGAATCCCTTATAATTTTACCCCATTAATGCAGCCACTCGATCAAAATGTAGAAAATTAAAATGCCTGTGACATTTCAATTTTATTGATGTAGTAAACTAAGATAGATAGATATAGATAGATACTTTTTTTAATGAGGGTTTCACTTGATATCCACAGATAATATGCGTGTGGCCCTCAACCAAAAATTAGGCATAAAAAATGAAACAAAAATTAATGAATAAATATACAAAATCAAGAAAGTCCTACTTACAAACAACAGTTACAAATATTATGGTCATGAAATTCTAGCGAAAATGTACTGTAATTAGTACTGATGTACTTAGTTCATTCTTGTACTGTTTTTAGACTACAGCACACAGAAAATGCACTTGTGGTGATTTATAGCCAAATTTTAGAAGAGTTTCATGTACTGAAGGAAAGTTTTAAGAAGTTGTTCAGTTTATTACTGTACGCGATATTTACATTCTGGTTGTTTATTAATGAGAACAGTACAATGAATGCGATGTATGGTGTATTCCTGGTGTATTTGTCATTATGGCCCTCAAGTCATGAAATTTACATGGTAATACGGCCAATTTTTTTTGGCCCATTGGTGACGGTATTAATGGGACTCCACTGTCCACTGTATTATGTGTGTTGCCTCGGGGGGGGGGGGGGGGGGGGGGAAGGGGGTACTCCATATGATGGCCTATACAGGGAAGCTCCACTTGAAAGGAAGACCTTTTTTCAGGCTTCAGGTATATAAAAAGGTAGGGACTATATGATAATTATATAACAGTGGGCGGGGGGAGGGGGTTACTTGGATTAGTATTTGCTGGGTATGTACCACTGGCCTCTTAGAGTCCCTACCCCATTATAGTCTATTCTGTGGCCCACCCCCCTACCCCCCCCACCGTGGGTGGAGCCTCCTCATTCAAATTTTTTCTTGAGTATACCTGAGGCTATAGCCTGCGTGCAGATGATAACTAAACTCTGATTAGTACCGTCTGCGAAGCAGTGCAGAGATTCTTGTTCTGGACCCCCAACGGACTCAACGAATTACCGGAAGTGCGTTTCAAATTTCCCTTCAACCTGATTAGCGATCACGACAAACAAAACAAAGGCCTTTTTTAACTGGCCAATCGTAATGCGTACTCAAATCTTGGTACACAGCTGGAAGTCCAGAACAAGGATTTCGGCGCTGTTTCGCAGACAGAGTTAACCAGAGTTTAATTTTGTCTGCGCGCAGGCTAACCTGAGGTATGTTGTTGCTACATGTATATAGATTTTTGTAACAATGATGTTGTGATTGTCTCAGCTGTGGCAGATACAATCCACATGCAGTCTTTTTTGTCTCCATTTCATGATTCTATTTTGTTGTTTCACGGCCATGATGTTACTTGTTGAGTGACTGATCACCCTGACAAGGATATACTGATTTCCCGTCTTGCTCAGGATGAATGACTAATTAAATTTCAGAGTGAAATAAATGACTGATGCCCAGTTTTTTGTATTACTTACATTTCAGCTTTTCATCAATACTCCCTCTCGAAGTTACTGATAAAGCACAGATAAACTCTTTGAATTCAATGGTCCCATCCTGTACACAAAGTGACAGAGATCAATGAGTTTTTACTGACTGTTGTTCTAAAATGTTAGCAGTGAGGTATAAATGGCTGCAATCCTGACCAGCGCAAGCAAAATAATCTAGATGTGTGTACAACATATCCAGTGGTCAAGGTTTCTGAAAAGGTTGCTGCGTATAACCCCCCACGGGGGAGGGGTACTCAATATAATGGCCCATGCCTTTTTCATACATGAAAGGGTAGGGAAATCTGTCATTTCAGTCTGTAAAAAGGCCAAAAACTGCTAACAGTTACATTTTATGGCTGTGAAAAAGTTGAGAAAACGCCTTCTAAAAGCACCTTCATATTGACACGAAAATCGAAAGGAAATTAAAAATATAAGTGCATGTTCTTGAAATTTAGACATAACTTAATTTAAAAAAAGTATTTGTCACCGCGACATTGTTTCACTGTCGTATTAATTAATTCTTAAGCTGATCAGACCATGTACATGATTTAGATTCGTGTCACACCAGAACAACCATTCCATAATATCAGACGAGAAATTTGTAACGTTTTTGTTTTATATTAGTGAGAGTCAATTAATTTAATCTTTCCTTCGAAATTATATTTCCACGAACTCAAATAATCTGGCATTTATAATTAATTTCCATATGCCAGTTATAAACATGTCACTTTCTGCAAGTAACAATCTTGGATTAGATACCTTCTCAGAGGCAGAAAAACTGTAGTTCGAATATTAAAACTGCAGACGACGAGGACATCAGGGAAAAGAATTTTTAATCGCGGCGGACGTGTATACTAGGGGACTCTGCGAAGTAAAATTTATACATTTGAACTAACCTGTAACATAATTAATTTACTAGCGATTATCCATTCAAAGTCTTCTTGTTGCGGGGTGTTTGAGAGAAATGTTTCTGCTTAATTTCAGTCACATTTTGATAATAGCGGGCGGTTTTTCCGCGAATTGTTTCCTTTAATAAAAACTGACTTTAAGTCTCCAAATCTAGACCATCGCTTGCCAGCGATGATCGTGTCAAGTTGATGACAACCATGGCTTTTAACGCTCATTTTTTTGCCATATTTCAACGCTAAATTCTCTTTTTAAAAGTCGCTATTTTGAGCGTAATCAAATACACTGCTATGAATTATATACAGTACAAATTTTAGCTTACAGTACATACTTGCCTTATTTTCATCAAACACGTTAAAGACAAAAGAAGCAAACTTTGAAGGGTCACCATAGGGAAAGAACTGTTTGTATATTTTCTGAAACTCCTATTGCGAAAAAAAAGGAAAGAAAGAATAACATCCATATATTAGAATACCCGACAGGTTTAATTTAATTGCACTCTAGTCGATATAAGTTTAATTGGCACATTTCGTCTAGATCCATGTACATGTACATGTAGAAAGAAAAACACGTTGATTTCAAAACTGAAATATTTTTGCCAAGACATTTAAAACGTGCTGTGAATTTACTTACTAATTCATTCAGGTTTCCTGACGGGCAGTCTTTTAGGAATCCTTTGTACCTAAGGGAGACAATCGAATCACAAATCCGTAAGCACTTTTGCCAGCAGCTTATGAATTTAATTAGAGCCATCTGCATGCTAAAAACTCACCATTGCTGGAGTTCCTTCTCATTGACTAAGGAAAAAAGAGGATGGGGAGGAATAATCGAGTTAATAAGGACACTTAATAATATTACAATTCAGCGCACAAGGTCGAAGTAATGCAAATTAGTGAGCCTAGATAAATCTTAAGAAAGCTGTTTGACGATATGATGTCTGTCAGCGAGGATCGTTTATCTATTCGCTCAGAGTAGATAAATAAGAAAGACTTACAGTATGTCTTATGAACAAGCTCTCGGACCAGTTCTGGTTTTAGTTTGGAATTTTTCTGCCCCATTTCACTCAAAGGAAGGAGTAATCACAACTTCGTTCCAGCCGATCAAACATTCTCAGCCTGAGCTGAGAAATGTCGAGTTCAGTTTGTCATTTAATTTATGCGTGACCAGATTATCGTTTCCATGGAGAATGCGTTACAGTATTGTGTCAAAATTATTTGTTCATTTGAAGTTGATCATGAAAATACGCTGCATCTTTTGAAGCTCTTCTTGTTACTTTTAAAGCTGTGAGAATTTTTACCTGGTTGGCCGCTTTCATGTATCTTTTTCTACAGCTCAGAGTTGATTTGCATCAAATGTATCTCATCATGTCTCACAAATTTAAGGCAATTAAAATCCTATCATTTTTGTATATTAGATTATTTTCTCATAAAAAATCAAACGAATTGGGGGCACTTTTCGCCTCTGCCTCAGGTTGTTGTGAATCTGAATTATCGTAACCTTAAGGTCTAAGCTTATACCGACAATTTGTACGAAGAAAATAGACGAATTACATTAAATGTAATTCATTCCTTTGAACACCAGCCTGCAGCACTACAAAAATCGTGGTCACAACCGGCTAATTGCATGCATATTTTATTTCGCTTTTCATATTTTTCATTCATTTGTCAGTCTTCCAACAATACTAGTTGGATTATTACTGTGGTCTTAAGGTATAAAAGAGTAAAAAAAAGTATGAACAATTCTTTAACCGGCCATTCCTTCCAGCAGCCATCAAAAACTATGACGACAAAGTAGTATATGTTACCATTGGAATGAAATTTGCCAATGTGGTATGTTCATTTCAGAATGAAATTTGAGTATAAAATATTTGGAAAACTCGAATCTGGTGGCAGTCTGGTAGATCTGGAAAGCTGCTAACAAATTCTCAATTTTCCGATAAAGCCTTGGTTTACTGTGTTTTTCAACATTTAGTTGCGGTGTTACCGAAAAAAAACTACAGGACCACAAAATGAAGATTTCTAAGGATCAAATCACTTCCTCGGTGAATAATAGTATTAAACTTTAAATTTAAGTACTTTAGACAACAGGAAAGTGCTTTTTCACTCTATTATTGCCCAGCTAGTAATTCCTTGAATCGTGGATTGTAAGGAAAAATAATTTCAAACTATATCGTCGAATCCAAGGTTTGTCAGGCGAGATAACTGGGAGTAAATTATGAATGCACACACCTAATCACCTGGGGTCGAGCATATGGCGATGAAGGGGCGGAGCTTTTAGTCCCCGGGGGGTACTTGAGAAAGTTTTATACGGGAAGGCTTCGCCCTGAGGTTTAGCCCCTTACAATTTTTCTAAATACCAATTTTGACCGAAAGGGTACCCTTTTCGTATACCTTCTGTTGACAAATGGTACCCCTTTTCACATGCTCTGGCGGTGGGGCGGGAAAAGGAAGGAGAGAGCTTGCAATACGTCTCTAGCATTTGAATTCCACCTTCAATTCTCCTTTGGTTTCCCGTCGCCTGGGCTGTCAGATTTCCGCCAATCAGCGCCAAGGGAAAACGAGCTCGAAGGAAAACAAACATTGAAAAACACGTGCCAAGGGTAATGACGTCATTACCAATGTCATCTGCGCCAATCAGCATTTTGCATCGACTTTTTCGATGCAGATATTCAAATCCTAAGCTCTCCTTCCTTTTCCCGCCCCACCGACGGAGCGCCCCAGAGAGCCTGCTCCCAGGCTAGGAAGATTGCGCTCCTACCTTCAGTTGACAAATGGTACCCCTGCACCGTCTTTGAAATGTGAAAAAATGACAAACTCAGAACGTTTTCTTGACTTTTTTGAAGCCAAAAAATGCATCTGTTAGCCCGCCTTTTGGCCCGTTTACAGACCGAAATGACAGACTAACACTTCCCTTCCCTACCCTTTCATATCGGCCTAGCCTGAAGCCTGAAACAGGCCATTCTGGCCGAGTTCCTCTGGGTCTAAAAACGAGGTTAAGTGCTCAGCCTTTGATATGGAAATGACTTTTCATTCTCATGCAAATAAAACTCATTTTCACAAGAAAGGTTGAGCACTTGGCCTCATTTTCAAAGTGAGGGTTTTAGGAACTCGGAAATGGCCTACTTAAGTTACCCCTTTCGGACGGAAGCTCCCTGTATAGGGCATCGTAGAGAGCATCCCCTCAGGGTTTCATTCACCTCGGCTTATTGCTTCGCAGTGTACGCGCATTCCTGGACCCCTTTTATGTCGATTACACACCTCAATACAACAGCCCCTGATCCGACCTTTTATGTAGTTCATGCAGAATTAATTAAGGTAAATTCCGACGGTAACGCCAAAAAACGGAAAACTGAAACTCACTGCAAATAACTAGAAGAGAACCTGGAGTCTTAACAGATGTGGTAGGAAAGATGCCAGAAAGCTGCATAGTCTCGAATATTTTAATGCTGGTCTCGGCGTCTCGGTTTCACCAGAAAGGTTTAGAATCACTTTCACTGTAAATATCAGATTCAAGTTGACAATTTCTCAAATTAGGAAATCGGAGCCGATAAAAACTGAATGTCCAAAATTATCCTTATATCGATGAACCTGTCATGAAACTACTTCAGTATTTTTGTGGAGAGTAATGAACAGCAAACGACTAGTACATGTGATGTAAACGGAAAACTTGGTCACGGGGCTCAAATTGACGTTTGTCGTAAACTTGATGTTAAAATTTTCTACTTGCCACCCCTGTACGTTGCGAGGGTGTCTAACTGTCACACGCAGAACTTTGTCACAACATTCCTTTTGTTTTTGACATGTTGGGGCTCTTTTATGTTTTTACGCAAACAGGACCCAACAATTCGC